>KK116799.1:187515-262181 GCA_000611955.2 Stegodyphus mimosarum
GCATGGAAAACTCCTGTTCACCAATGGTATTTCGCTGAACAACCAGGCCTGTCACTTCTGAGTAAAAGATCTAGGCCTTTCCAAACGGCCATGGTCAGTTTCAGAAGTGGGCATCTCGATGCATGAAATTCAAAGAGGGAGGAAAGACCTTCCCCTCGTGTGCCTGTTCCCTCCCCGCCTCTCCCGCTCACATACTGTGTTGTATAGGCGTCTCCCTGAGACAGCTGTCGGCTAAGCAGGACGACGTCAGCGATTTACTTGTGCCCCAAGGTCTCTTGGACTTGGTGTAGGCTTTCCTGCCCCAATAGGATTGAAAATAATAACAACAATAACACAACTGCACGTGAACAGCACACTAAACGGATCGTTTCTGATATTCAAGTTGCCATTCGCCCCGCCAAAACGATTTGACATTTTAAGTCTGATAAATCAGCTGGTTTTCCCATTATGTCGCTTATCGAGCTATGTTTGTAAAGAAATGCTGCCAACGATAACCTATTAAAGCCGCTTTATATACTCCATCATCAGCCGCTCACGTGCATCCTGGGCGAGCCCATTGTTATAGATTGAGGGTGGCCATAATAAAATGTCTCTTCCGTGTACAGTCAACCTAATATGCACGGTCTTATAATGCAGATATATTGCTGACTCTATTGGTGAAATGCAGGACCGGACGCGAAATAATGGGTGGAACATCAGAATTTTAATTCTAGACAGATGTATAGATATAGTCCCACTGTACTTATTATGTAGCCCAATCTGAATTTTGATGGAGAACAGATCCGAAGGTCTCTCGCTCTTGGTCCCTTCTCACCCAATCTCTCAAGCGGACTTTTGACTCTCTAGTGTTTTAAATTTTCTCATGCTCTACAGACATTATATACTTATAAAGATTCATACTTTCCCCAATCAGCGTGAGCAAAAATGCTGAACTGTTGGCATAAGAGTTGGAAAGTTAACTGTTATAGTTCAGAACCCGAATCCTTGGATTTGTTTAAATATATGGTTTCTTTGCAACATAGGGTCATTTAAAGTACTGACAAACCGAAATTCCTCTCGAGAGTTTGATGGTAAGAGAAGAGAGGGAAGAATCTATGTAGCAGGTGAAGAACGTTTCTTGAAAAAACGCCATGCAGTGGCAGTAATGATGATTTCAAAGGATAAATTGATTAAGTATAATTAAAATAGGAATAAATTTACTTGCTAACGAATTTAATTATTGAGTACAATAGCTGAGTTATTCTTTAAGTTTTCTTATTTCACAATACATTCAATAATGAGGAAAACATTCTTTTTGCAACATTATGCATTCTAGTCTCATAATCCCACATCCCTAAAGTGCCGGATTATCAGATATTTTGCTGTGCATGGAGACCCGTCAGTTAGCCTGATAAAGCCATCATCCAAGCATGATGGTCTTAGTAGGGGATTCTAAATTGCAATTATTTCTGCGTAATTAAATGAAGGCTGATAATAATATATTAAAATATTTTGTGATCCGGAAGAAGCATAAATACGCATATCGAAAGCAAGTTTCTTTAATTTTACAGAAAAAAATGTACATTTATTAAGGGAAAAAGAGTCATGTGTGGCTAAAGAAACACAAAAATCAGCTTGTTGTAATTTTTTGCACGGTAAAATAATTTCGGAGAAAAAAATTTAATTTTAAATTATTATCATTTGAATATAACCTGGAAAGTTTTTAAAATTTCATAGAAAAAAATTACGAGTTTGCTAAGAAATAATTCGTGTCTAACGTAATTAAATAAGAAACACAAAAATCAGCTTGCTTTATTTTATGCATAATGAAATAATTCCAGAGAAAAAAATCTGAAATGATTATCATTTGAATATAATAGAATGATCATGTAAGCAATAAATACAAATGTCAGTGATGAAAATCGAATATTTAAAAAAATATAAAGCAAATAAATGTCAAATTGACAAGAATGTAATTTTAATGTCAAATTAGCAAGAACGTAATTTTAGTGTGAAATCAAAGTCAGTTTTTTCTATACAAAAAAGAACTGTAATCAGACAATATCTTTCATTCTGTTTGATGACCTGTTGCCATCTTTCTGGTATCTTCAGAATTCCGCACGCAACTTCTGGACTTAATCAGAAAAAAAAAAAAACTTCACAAAGTGCGATTTGAAGTCATCGTTATTACTGAATTTTTCTCCACTTAAGAAGTTTCATAAACTTCAAAATGAAAAATAGTCCAATGTCGGGGTTATATGGGGGATGTGGCATCACTTTCCAACCAATCTCGAACAGTTTCGTATGTATTTCTAAAGCTGTGCCAGGCCTCGCACTGTCATGGTGAAACTCGAACACGATTCCTTTGCGATTTTCCAGTTCTGGCCTTTTCTCCTTGATTGCTGCCTCCAATTTCGTAAGTTATTGGTTGTCGGCGGTGCCTTAATGGTGCCTTTTTTATGGTTTAGAAATTGATTCTGAAAAAGTGAATATCAAAACTATTAAATCTGTGTATCAGGCAGAAATTTATTCTATAAAAGAAGCTTTTTAATGGATTGACTCACATTTGCGAGAGTCATATTCAATTAATATACATTCAGACTCTTTGTCTTCCCTGCTGGCACTCTCACTCCCGACTCATAATAATGAACTTATGAATAAAATCAAATATTTATATAAAAAACTTAGAAGAAAAGACAGATTATACCTGCATTGGGTTAAAGCGCACTCTGGAGTGTGTGGTAATGAGGGGGCCGATACATTTGCCAAAGAGGGTGCCCTGGGGGATGGAGCCATTTGTCATGATATTCAAGAATCAAGGAAAAAGACTATTACCATTATGAAATATCATTTGTTGAAACAATAGAAGGATAAGTGGGAGACATCTGAGAAAAATATTAATTATTTAAGACATATATGTATCAAGAAAAAAAATGACTATTATGAATGATATGGACCTTAACCAAATAATTACCAATCATGGCAGGTTTCCGGCCTGTCTAAGCAGATTTCACCTCCAGGAGAGCTGCTTTTGCAAAATATGCAATTCTTACGAAGATGCAGCTCACTTTGTCGAGGACTGTGTATTAACACAGAGTGTGAGGGCAAAGTATGGATCATTCAGTATGGAAGATTTTAATAAGAAAACGTAAAGGCAAGAAGGTATGCTAGGGAAATAATGAACATTGTCAATATGAATAAGAAGACTATTGGAATTGAGAATTAGATCTATTTTTATTTTTGTTTTATTTAGAATGGGATATGCACGTGTTTGAGATCTGTGACGAGTTTTATTTAATTTTAACAACTGTATTATATTTTAATATTTTACGCTCGCCTCTCTGGAGCTAGTTTAATTTTGTTGATTTTTTTAGAGGGGGCGCAGCCGGGCTGCTGGCTTCCTCATTTGGGTTGGATTGTCCGGTTCTCCTTTTGGTCATATGGCCGGCTGATACCAGTTAGGTGGACTGGGGGTTACGCCCGTTAGCAAATACAATACAAGTTATTGGTTAAGTAAACATCTGAGCTGATCATTTGGATGCTTGGAAGCAGCTTAAAATGTACAGCATATTTGTAATCTCTCTAAATTGACAGCATAATCTTTTCTTGATGCAATTTAGCTTTTGATATGATTTGTGCAGTTTTATCAAGCTGGGGCCATAATCTTATCCAATTAGTGTAATTGTAGATGATCCATTTTTCATTATCAGCGATAACTCTTCAGTGATATTTCAAAAAAGGGTCGAATGCAATACGCTTGTAGAGCGTATCGCAAATATTGATTCGTTATGTTATGTGAATTTCTTTCAATTCGGTACAGAACTCAAGTACTGAGCTTCTTAACGAGTCCAAGACATCTTATGCGATTTTCAAGTATTGTCCATCATATATTTAACCATTTTGCAATCTCTTGCATAGATACATGACGATTGTGTGCAATTATGGCTTTAATTTTGTCATCATCATCTTCAGGAGGTCGGCCAGAACGTTGGTCAACTTCAAGTGAAAAGTCTCCAGATCGAAAATTTTTAAACCATTTCTGACATACCCGTTGACCCATAAAATTCAGATATCTCTTTATGAGTCTCAGCCACTTTCTTGCCGCTATCAATATAAAAAAATGAATTATTGGATGCTATGGATCCAGTGGCAATGAAGTACTTACTTAAGACAAGGATGGATTCGCTGAAACTGTTAAAATCACTTCCGAAAATCTTTTTTCAGGTGATGTATAAATCACACAATTGAAAGTGAACTTTGATAATAACGTAAAGCATTATTGCATCCTCTCCTATAGGCTATTGTGGTGCATTTAAAGGGTTATCAAATATTCGAGATTAGTTCAGGCAGCCCGGGATTTGTAATTACGTCCGAGACGATTTTCGGGATAGAAAAATGTCCAGGATTTTTAAATGAAGGCCAGCTTTACCAATAAATGCATCAGCGTTTTTAGAAAGAATGTTTTAACTATGAATAATATTTGGTTTCTAGGAAGAGTCGATTACAGATGTCAACATTAAAAGAACTTCTAAAACTGAATGTGAATTTTAAATTTTCATACAGTGATTTCTGTGACTCTAGAAAATGCCACAAAGGATTTCTGAGAAAGATATTATCTAATAAAAATGTGTAAGAGTGGAACACAAATATATATCCTACGTCATCTCAGAGTAAGCATACAGAAAAACGTTTCACTGTCTTGACTATTTGCTGTATGATTTCCTTTTATCCTTTCGTAATATCTTTCATTTCCTAAAATGCTTATACAATACATATGTTGTAGGCTCTCTGGTCATTGAAATTAAAGTTTGCATAAAGTGTCCTCTACATGGGCTTCAACACGGGCAAGATTTAGGGAAAGGCGGAGCTTGGGTGCAAATAATTACGTCAGTAAATGTTTACATTAAACTCCTATAAACCTGCATCTAGTGGTTGAGTACACCCGATAATGTGGCGCCCTTTTCACTGATATCATTTATCATAAATTGCAGTGTTTCTAGCATTAGTAATATTTAGTAAGACTCAGAAGGTGTTTTATATGTTTTTGCCGTTTTCTGGTTGCCTTTGCTTAAAATACTTTACGTTTACCTATAGCTTTGCGCCTGCTTTATTTTCATTTATTTAAAATATTTTCAAGACTTCATAAGTACTGATAAGGGAATGAAACGAAAATAATGTGACTTTTAACAATTCACCGAAAACCGAGTATTATTAAACGGCTAGAAAATGTTGAAATTAGAATCATCATAATATTAATTATGAAAAGAACAAAGTAACGAACAATAAAGTGTTTGAGAAATAATTAATAATCTTATTTTAGTAATGATTGAAAAATGAGCAATATTTATGAAAGAGGTAGGCATTCAAACTTCATTTGAAAAGTCCTTCTGCAATCGTAGTAATGATGAATTCAAAATGAAACTGATAAAATATAATTAAATTGAACGACTATGTTTATTAACATGTTTGACTCATTAAATATATTTCTTGAAATACCGTATGCTACGTTATTTCACTTCTTAAGAGGACAAAATAGCACTTTAGGGAAGCGTACAAGTTTAATCTGATAATCCGATATACTGAACATACCAGATAGCACGGATGTCGGATTATTAGACTTTTAATGTATTTAATTTTTTTAATTTGGGTGAGACACAAGCAGATTGTAAAATACAGTACAGGATTATATTACTTTATATGCATAAATACAAAAACACATGTATTTTTCATGCACTTTACATGCGTAAATACAAGAACACATGTATTATTCATATACTTCATATGCATAAATACAAAAACACATTTTTGCTCGATTCTTGGACGGTATTTGTCTCGTTATTGACACCCGTAGTTCTAGATCCTCATTCTGAAATTACAGTAATCCTAAGGGGTTAGAACATCCAGCCAGTAGATGAAATACGATGAAATACCCTTGGTTCGAATCCTGGTTAGGGCACTGATGATTTTTCATATTTCCGTCTCCGAAAATACTGAATCTATTTACAGGATAGGGCAGGAAGAACTTGGCGGGGCATCAGAATTTCACCACTTTGTAGTGCAAGCAGATTCCGCTACACTGACTGTCCAACTCAATGCTGATGGAGGAGACACCCGAGAGTCTCGTACCCTTCTTTTCCTGCCAACAGACCACTGGAAAGGAATTGCCAATATTTCGAGTGGTGTATCTCGCGCAGGCAGTATATGCTTACGAACAGCCAGACCATCTTGGGCATTTGAACATCAACTCAAAGATAAAGTAGTCAGCATCGTTAATGTCTTCGCTATGATGTCCAAACTAAAAGATATGGTGGATGATAGCTTATCACCACTTGGATTTGTCCGAATGTGTCTTGTGCCTCCCTTTATGTGGGGGTAAAATGCAAGGATTTATCTCCTTTTTCCGAACATGCTCTAGAGGTGTAAGTGGTTAACACTTCCTGCTGGTAATTAGAAAAATCCGTAGTTCGAATCTGGTATAGATAATTTTTCGTGCTTTCAGTTCCGAAAAAAATTTCTAATTTTCTACAGTCAGCTGGAATCTAAAAATTGTACCACACTTGCTTACATGAAAAAGGCTTTGGTTGTGCAGTGACAATTTTCGTCGTCAGCGGTGTTTTTCTAATCCATAATGATAATACCATCGTTTCGTGACATTTTAGAATTTATTTATTGCTTTGAAGTATATAGAATGAGTAAAACTTAAAAAGTTGACAGATTTATCCTTTTTGAATAAATTTTCACTTTTGAATATAGTAACTTTACACAAAGTAACTTTACAGCCTCTAATATCGAAGGAGAAGGTACTTAACTATTCAAGCATACAAATCATATGAACCAAAAATCGCACTTAATCTTCAATTCAGCGCCTAGCTCCAGTTGGAAGCGACTCACTCATATCAATATTAAGTTATTCAGTTCATACGCACGAAGTTACTTCATAAAATTTAGTATATTTTACAATCAATCCTATTGTGTCCAAACTTTTGGTAGACGTTAACCGAATTATCGCTAAACCTAAAATAACAACTGAAGCTTGAAAAGAATGCAGAAGGCCCTTTTATTTAATCTTAAGAAGAACTATTGGTGCTTACAAGCACAAGCCAGCACTTATGGAGAGGTAATCGAAAATAACACTAAGTTCAAATCTAAAGCTAAATAAGCTAGTAATTAAAGGCTACACAGATCAATTTAAAGTGGTTAAATAAGTAAGCTAACTTATTTAACCGGCGTGCAGACAAAGCATCGGCAATTATACAGTAGGCCGAAGACTACAAATCTTATCTGATCTCGGAACCTAGTAATGTTCGACCTAGTAATGAGTGTATACCTCGACAGGCATAACTAACTCTCTTGGTCTTACAATCTAGAAACCTCACTATAAATATTCGCGAACTAATTTGCATTTTGGTGGGGAAACAGAAGGGAGAAGTGACATCAAAGATCCAAAACATAAAATAACTGGTTTATTAACATAAAAGAACCTTACAATTTCCTTTAATCTTTATTTATATTAGAATGAATTTGCTAGATTGCTGTAAATCACATTAACGCTATCTGACTGAAACTTTACTTGAGTAAGCAGTTTTATTTATTTATTTATTCAGTCATTTATATTCTTTCAAAGCAAATTCTGTCTAGTACCAGTAGAGAGACTGCAAACAATATAAAAATTAAATTATTTGATGACTGAAGATAATTTACTTTGACTGAATTAAGGAATATAAACTTAGAAAGCATCTATTAGCATCCAAGCAAGTACACTGTTTTGGAAAATATTTATGCTTACTGATATTCGTGATAAAAAATTGTTTATTGATATATTAAAGCTGTTGCTTACTTTTACATAAGCCTTGCGTTATCATAGAGAAAAGAGCTGAAACAAAATATGCTACTTTTCTTTGTTACGTGCATTTCTTTTACTACAGCATATTTGCTTAAAGGAAACAAAATGACTGAAAATATCTCTTTTTTTTTAACTTTCATCTTTCCTTTGTGTAGTGTGCCCACCAGCGGCCGAGCGGTAAAGACGCTGAACACTGGTAGTTCGGTCTGAGGTTCGAATCCCGCGAACGGGCTGGCTGCATGGGCGTTTTCGTGGTTTTCCCCATGTGTAACGTGTATACGAGCCAGTTTCCCTTAGAAAGTCCTCCACGAAGGCATCCCTCCCCTTAGGCAGATAGCCCTCGTGTGCTTTGCCATAACTGAATAACCTAACCTAACCACCTTTGTGTAGCGAATATTGCCCCATTTTCCTTCATTACTGTGAAACTTCGATGAATGCATTCAGTAAACTTAATTTTCCTCGTTTACGGGAAATAAATTTCGTGAAGAATTCTCATAGAATGTTCGTTTAGTCTAGCGTAAGGAGATACATTCTAACATAAATACATTAGAGAAGATGAGGTTCAGACAGTAGTTTAGGTATTGACTAATCATAATCTAATGATAAAACAAAGAGTTAATTCTGTAGAAGAGCTTATCAAAAGCTTTAACCGAAGGCTTGGTTAGACTTCCAAATGAATTTAGTACCATTAGTACAATTTTGCCTTTCTACCGCCTTCCCAAGAAAAAAGTTTTAAAATCAGCAAACATTATCAAATTATCTGAATTATCTTACAGACATTGCAGGTATTACAGGAATTTCAGGTATTGAGGTATTCAAGATCAGATTCAAGATTTCAGGTATCTTACAGGTATTGCAGGAATTTCAAGATCATCAAAAATGATGGATTTTATTTTAAAAGATTTTATCAGTAAGCTCGTTTGAAAAGCAAAATAAACCAATTCGTTTAGGGCACAATTAGTAAATTTCAATATAAAGGTCTATTGGTTACGCTATAAGTAACGAAATGGTATTCTGATTCTATATATGTATGCTAGATAATGGTGTGAATTGTATGATTGTAGCAACTGCAACATAACAACAGTTAGTTGTATCCCAGAAGTTTGCTGAAAGTTACTTTTAATATTTGCAAAAAGTTTTAATCATGCGTACAACAATGTTTACTAACACTGCCAAAAACAACCACCGACCTTATAAATCAGTCAGTCCCATGGTGTTTAAATGTTGTTTCAGCAAAAGCCATGTACTATCTGCGAACCTCACCCAAGGGTTAGGTGTGCTGTCAGACGCTCTGAAACACTTTCAAAGTCACAATTTATTAATTTACACGGAAGTTATGAAATAATGTCCCAGTTGGGCAAAAGCTTGTGTTGAAATGAAAAGAAAAATAAATAAATAAAACAGTTAATTTCAAAATTCAAAGTTCCAACACATTAAAGTTTGTGGTCTTGTGCCTGGAGAACGAAGACATGAAAGTGACTATTACTTGAAACTATTAGCTGCAGTCTCTGTACGAAGACGATAAGAACAAAAGCAAAATACAAATAATGATACGTCAAATACAACTAAAACACAGACATAAAAAGTTTCCCTATTTATACTTATGCAAGAGTATAGTATGAGACTAGAGCTGCATAAATGGAGATCTCATTACTGTAATATATGGAGATAAGTTCATTAATTCCATGCAGAAAACGGCTAATAATAATTGTGCAAAATATTGTGAAGTCTGATTTCCGATTAAGCACAGTATAGTGATTCAAAATTTAGATTCAGTTCTTTCGATGACTATTTGCATTAAGAGGTTATCTAAAATGTTAAAGGAGCGAGATGAAGTTAATCGAATAATTAATGAAACATGTTAAATGAAAATTGATTATTATTGTTATCATATAACTATATTAACTATATTTATATTAAATCAGCCAGTTAGTAAACAAAGTGAGGTTTACCAGACGTTCGTTTACTAGCAGTGACTGAGACTGCCGACAGCTTTTACTACACGTGATTAGACAATCGCGGTTTGATGATGTGGCACCTCCGTTCCAGCCAGTTTGTCTGGTAAAATTTTAAAAGCTATGAATATATCAGAGGTACAAAATAGTGCAGCCTCGAATAAAATGGCGATTTGGCAATTAAAATATACCCTTTCTTACAATCACTTTGCTAATCTAAATGTTTTGTACCTATATCTAAGTACTGTTAATGTTGTCTAGATGTTTTCCCCAAAATAAGAGCTGGCGGCATAATGAATCTGGATGTTTTATTTTTTTCACCCACATATATTTTCACTAAATTTATAACAGCACTCAGCCTATGAGATCCAATATTTTATTTCATTTCTAGATATTTGGGCTCAGTTAGTGTTGACAACAGTTTAACATAGACTGCAGACATCATTGTTGCATGTGTTCTGCTTTAGTAGAGTTCAAAGTCTGAGTCGGCATTTGTCTTTCGAACTGTACATTAAATTAATTTAATCTCCAAAATACCTAACAGAAACTGTCTGTTCATTAAATTAAAAAATATTACCAGTTTTTGGAAAAAAAAGTTTGTGATTGTACTTTCAAATTCAAATGTGAACAAAATTACAGAACATATTACCGAAATTTCAGTAATTCATGGTAGGCATTTGGACATTACAAATCACTTGAAATATGTGAAACATAATTCATACAAAATGTTTAAAAAAAACTCACGTAAGTATTGAATAAACAGTTTATATTTAATAAAGACACGAAAATAAAGGAGCATTCAATATTTTTTTAATATCCTTTAACTAAAATGCCTCTATTTATGCAATTTTCCATAGACTCAATAAATGTTTTGTAAGAATATTTTATTTCGTACTGTTCCTCCTTAGAATTGCTTTCAACAGAGCTTTTGAAGAAATTTCATGTTTAAGTATTCTTTCTTCAACTTTCTGAACATCTGTTCCATAGTTATACAGGATTATAGCCCCAAGAATATGGAGAATTTTGATAACTTTAGGACAGTTGTACAATAATCAAAAACGAACACTTTAGGCCTGTATGTTTAGGATTTTTTGCTAGAACTTGGATGTATTTTGCATTCCAATGTTTTTCGAATTCCAATGTTCTTAGCAGGTGCATTTAGTTTTCATTAAGAACATTTATGTATCTACCCCAATCAGTATTACTTTCGATAAAACTAAATTTCTTATTCCAAGGGCAGCGGAGCATCCTCTGAACCATTATGCCTCCACACCTTGTTTATCAGTAGGCAATACGTTTTTTAATGCATTTTCGTAACTCGAATTTTGCCACCTATTATTTCATCTATCGGCGTCAATTATATTTAAATTTTGGCGTTTCTGAAAATATAACACTGTTCTAATATGACAAAACGTTTCTTATCATGAATTTTGCAAGCGCCAGACGTACTTTTCTTGGTTTCTTATTGATGAACATTTTTCTTGCTGATCCTCCATTGTGTCCATCTGCCTTAAATTCTAAAAGCTTCAGGATTAACGTTTATTCGAAACCGTCCTTCTACATCTGTTGAACTTTCATAGTATTACATATTACTCGTTGCTTGATTTTTCGTAGCATAAATCTGCGATTCCTTGACATTAGTTTGGAATGTGTTCCACACTTTAGTGAATTTTACACAGTTTGTGTCGGTTTATATCCATTGACGAATGTTTTGATATTTTGAATACGCCTATCCTCTTTGGAAAATAAAAAAGATGAATTTTTAAATTTCTTGCAAAATCGGTCATTAATTTATAGTGTTCAATTGAGTTATGAAACTATGAATGTATTTTACTAAACAAGTAAAACTTTCCCATTGAAAGTGGTAGTTCTAATGGCGTATTTTCATTTAAAATAAAAAGAATTAACAATGAAGATTGTTAAACGAACATCTGAACAACAATTTAGAGTGTCCGAATAGTTATGGAAATTACTAATTAACGCTTTCTGAACAAATTATTTTATTACAAGAAATATTTAAATGATATTTATTTTACAACACGCATGATATAAAATGCAGAACAAATAATATATTAGAAAAATATTTGAAATCTATGTTTCAATATTTAGTACAAGATCTGTGGAAGTAAGTTTCAGAAATGCAAGTTTCCGTAAGAGGATGTGAGCCACTATAGCTAAAACCCGTAAGACTGATTTAATTGCATAGGCAGATGAAGTAGATTGATTATCCCACCAAATTCACACATTGCTCAGTCATGAAATGTCGTTGTTGAAGGAGAAAATTATAATGAGACACTTGCCAGAAGTATATTGAATACAAGTATCGCTAAATGAGAAAGGGTAAAGAAACTTAATAAAGAAAGCAGAGCGGAAATTTCAAATTAGAAAGCTAGAATTAGAAATTTAATTCAAGCGAAGTGCCGATTTATCTAAAATCAGAAACAACAAATTTTTAAGAGTAATAACGCTAAATGACGGAGGTGACAATATCAAAATTTATTTAAAAGTATTTGAAATGTAGATCAGTAGAATTGACATACCAAAAGATGATTGGATTACGTTTTTGTTAGGGCTATTTCTACTAGATACTGTGAATTTGTCGTAATATAAGCCTGACATCTAGCTAATCAGGTTGCAATTTCAAAACAGTTTTTCTCATAAGTGATCTACAGATTTAGGTCGCTTCTGCACTGTTAGAAGATGATGAACTCGCCAGAATAAACGTAAGTCATAAATGGGTGTGATTCAACAATGAAATTCATATATAGCGTTGGCTTGCCATAGATGAACCAAAGACTGGCGAAAATAAGCCAGTCTTATACTATTATGAACTGACACGGCTTTTAAATTCTCCTTTGGATGGCCTCCCAATGGCTTAAAATAGTTGGAATACGCTGTCAAGTGTCCATAGACCGAATGGTCAAGCAAAAGTTATAAGGTATTTTCTCCTTCCAGCATGCCTTCGTGATGTAACGGTTAGCAAATTCGGCACGTATTCGAGAGGTCTAGGTTCGCGTTCCGGTGAAGACTGCTCATTTCTTACGTCTTCCTGCTTCAAAATAACTAATGACTGTACAAAAAATCATAACTCTATGTCTCATATTCATTAAAGATTTTCTAGTTCGATGGCAGTCCTTAGAGTTCTGTAAAAAAAAAGCAAAAAGATTTTTCCGTTAATCTTTGTTAAAGCCTCTATATTGAATTCTTATAATACTTTAGATTGTACTTTAATTCTATCGCGAAATTATTTTTTCCAGCTAAGGCTAATTGTATTCGCCCTGAATTCATTAATGGCACATTGGTATCGAAATTTTAATGCTTTGCCATAATTCTAAAATTCATATACAAATTATCAAATATTCATATGGGAAAATCCAAACTTGGTTTCCTCTTTGAAATCTCAAGATAAATATATGAGCCCTAAATAAAAAACACCCATAAAAGTCACTTAAATCACATAAATTTATTATTACCAGGATAAAAACTCTATAAACTTCTACAGATACTTAGCTCTATAAGCTTCTACAGATACTTGTCACTTTATATATGCACTGATGGATTCATTCAGCTTTGTAAATAGGTTGTTATTTATTCTGAATAGGTTTATCTGCACATTTTTTGGCACTTCAACAACAATCGCTAGTAACAGTAAAAACAGTAAAAATATTTTTTTTTATTTTAACTGAAATCACGATGAAAGCCATGATAAGTATGAACAATAAAGCAACTTCAAGGAGATTAATAATTAAAACAGTATTTAAAATTAAAAGAATATTTTTTAGCATCTGGAGGAAAATAAGCAGCTACAAAGGAAAATAATTTTATTTGAACGCATTAAATTGAATTTTTGTTATTTTTCTGAAAGGAATTAAAATAATTTGCAAGCATTTATTCATGATACTATGATGATTTATAATACGCACTCTAAATTTCCACTCTTGCATTTTAGAATGGTATTTACTTTGGTATAAACAGAAACAAATATATAAATGCACATATTATTAATTGCTATAATTACAGAAAATTTAGTAGTTTTCAAGTCAATACTTAATTTTTGTATTTTCGCTTATCTATATTTCTCAAGGCATTTCAATCAAACAAAAACATTCACAAATCAAGTTCATAATAAATTGTTATGTAATATGTATTTGTAATTATAGCAAATAATTAGATTATCGGCATCTAAAAGACTCTCAGAGACTGAATTTTAAATTTTGCATGCTGATTAAATCAGAAATTTATGAAATAATGCTTAAATGAGATCATTTATATTCAGTCTTTAATTAATGTAATATTTAGAGATGATGTCTCTGAATTAAATTCTTTTCTTATAATATATTTTATTCTAATTTCCGGAAAGGATCAACTACGTTGAGGACTGCAATGCAAATTAAATCAGTGTGGTAACTCTAAATCCGATTATATCAGGAATTACGTTATAATTAATCTGTAGAAGAAACCTTTGGGAGTTGGTTTTGGAGACGAAGACCAGATTTTGATTTGCTTTTTCTAACAACCTTAAGATTAATTTCGCCAATGGTTTAAAAGCTATTTGCAGAAGACTTTCGTTCATCCGAGTTGAGGAATGACTAGGCCAACTAAAATAACATTTTAGGCATAAATGTGAAAATTATTTTTGCAAATTAAATACAGGAATTAATTCGTACAATTTTATTAAGAAAACGTATATGTTGTCGAGCACTTGTTCATGCATGTGAATTAAATTATGAGCAACTTTTGGGAATTTTTCTTCCTGAAATTCTTTAAAAAAGCACTTATATCGCTGTACTGTTTGGCAGTTTGTGTACCTGAAAGTTATTTCCTGGAGAGATGGTTACTTTACTTATATGAATTCGGCAAAGCACGCAAGAAGTATCAGCATAAAAAGAGATGCTTTAGAGGTAACCGTTTTAAAGAAATCATAATTTTATTTGCATTACAAAGAAGAAAATCACGAAATAGTAATGTAGCAGCCCAGTCACCCAAATTAGAACTCGAATCGAATTAGATGTATTCAGTAAGGTTATCATCCTTGCCACTGACAAACTAAATCGCCCTGAAAAGGGATATCACAGTTTTTGCAAATAATACATTGAATCACGTGGCTTTCATGAAGATGTATATGCTTTACAAGGAAAAAAGAGAGGAAGAAAAAAAAGATATACAAAAAAGTCGTTTTCTAGTGGAATCCAGAATGGCTTTTAAGGTTGCCGAGTACCTGCAAGCATCAGATTCGGAAAAGTTGTTTTCGACGACAACGGAAAGAAACCAGCCTATGCACAAGTATTTAATTTAATAAATCTTTAAGAATTTTTCTACCTCTCTCTCATTTCATCTTCTTTTCTTAAAAACTTTTCTTTACTTTTCCTTAATTTGCTCTAAGTATACCATGAAAACTAAAAGTCCTCCATTTATTTTCTTTTTGTATTTCTTCGCAATGTAAAATATTTCCATGTAATTTCATTACTATTTTATAAATTAATTTTCCTTATTTGCATTAATATTGATTTCAAAACATATAATGGATATTTCTAATGTTTTCGTTTCTGCAAAAAACAAAGTATTATTCTACATATAAGATTTTATATAAAGCAATATATGCAAGTAAATACACATTATAAAGAAACCTACTTGTTCATCTAATTTTCGTAAATCTTAGAGCTACGAATTATTTTTCTAGAAAAGTAATTTTTCTTTTGAAATGTCTCTGATACTTCTGGTAATTCTTTACAATAATTATTTTTTCCGGGTGTGTGAATTGCTTTTAAAAATTGCCTTACATTTCGCCTTTCTTTCCTCCTTAAAGTTGATCTTTCCTAAATAAAAGTTATTTTCGTTATCAGCATTCACAGGCGCCACCAGTGGCCAGTATTGCTGAGCAATGGTAGTTTCACTAGAATTCTCATTTCAGACAATGGATAGGTGCCTGGATAATATTCGGGAGTTTTTCTTCAATGTCTTTTTTTTTAGTTTGATATTTTTGCCGCTTAAGTCTTCAATACTCTGGACAAAATAATTGCATTCTCTCTCTTCTTTTAGCTCAAAAGAGTTATTGTTTTCGAAATGGGATTTTGAAACGAATCACTATAAATGCGACGCTTTGCTTTTCTCTAGATTCTGTTGCCATTTGGCAAAATGAAAGGTATTTTATGAGGACTGGTATTTCTTTTTATCTGCTTGGCGAACACGACGTGTCCTGTCTAGACAGTGAGTTTGACTGCAAACTACGTCCTATGGGGTGTAGCAAAGATGACAAGGGTTAAAATTAACCTTTATATTTCCACGATTTCACAGTCCTTCCCGCACTTCGGGATACAAAGACCAACCACTTGTGATCTGAATATAAAAATATAAGACTACTAACCAACTAAAATTTAAATAAGAGCTAACTTTTAATATTTTACACTGGTGACTAACACTAAGACTGGCCTTCTAAATTACTACGTCTGTGGTAAGCAAACTGCGGACGACTATAATACGTCTTTAGCTTTCAAGAGGACTAAACCCTCTGGCCTTAAAGGCGGACAGTAACTGATGACAAGCTCGCGTGAAATCTTGTGAACTCTCGTGTCTCACTCTCTCCCGTTCTACTCTGCTCTTAGCAAAAAGCTACAACTTAAATACTTAAGCGTTAGCAAGTACAATTTGCATAAACATATTCACGCGTTAATTCTGGCCGGAAGTGGAAAATAAAGAGATGATAGTAAAGTTTTAAAATAAAATAAAAGTTAGTCAAACTTAAGATCCTTACATACTTCCCGCAAGAGTTAATGAGTTTGAAACTAAGGTCTAAACGACCTTGTTGAAAACTTTTAATTCTAAATTCTAACGCGAGGCTAATCTTTTACAAAAACTCCTTACTAAAACTATATAACCTAGAAATTATGTAAAAGCAGTTTTACAATATTTTCTCTGGGAACAACTATTCTTTATCTGTTACAGCACCTAAAAACAGGAATTTCTTGTCTCTTATCGGTTGCTTCCAGAGATCTGGAAAGAAAACTAGTTTAATCAATTTGTCAAGCAATTTAAATGGCAAGTAACATGAACACGTATATTTCTTTTCTTTTAAACTCCATTCTTATTTCATTCATACCATTATTTAATTATCTCCTCGTGCTCTCTGACCTGTGTTGTAAGGAGAGAAATACCAAACACGGGCATGTTTATGTACAAGTGTTCAAGACTACCGCCGACAATCAAAAGAGTAACGTGTTAAAATTCAACATAACAAGACCTCAGAACACACCTTACATTCACATCGAAACCCTGAGGTACTATTCTAAAATAAGTGACTAACTCTGCAGTGTAGCAACAGAGAGACTAACTACCTTCATTCATTCCAAATTTAGCACATATCCACAATGCGTAACTTTTTTTCCCTCAGTCATACCATTAAGCTTTGAAATTTGGCATTTATGCAAAATTTTCACTTTTAACATACCACAGTACTTCTTAAATTTTAACGGAACAGTTCACATTTATATAAGAACACATTAACATGCCATTAATTCTACTCATTTGAAAGCATACAGTTAACTTTCTCCTATTGAAAGCAAGTACCGTTTCTTAAAAACTACGTTTCACAAGTCCTTCAGACTAAAATGTCTTTTCTTAACAGAATCTTTTAAATAAAGCTTTATACAATATTTTTAGAATGTTCTTAAGGCACTTTTCTTATACCGTTTCAAAATCTTTTACAGCACTGAAGTATTTACACTTTACTATTATACAATAATATTAAATTACTCGCGTGTAGTTGAAAAACATAGTAACAAATAGGTAAAACTCATTTGCTCTCCTTTTTGGCGATAAAGGTAGACCTCATAAGATGTAAAACTTCTTAAATTTTGCCACTTGCAGTAAGAACGAAAAATTAACTTAAAGTTTCAAAGTAACATGAAGTTTTACTTATCTTTGGGATATTCGGACATCCGTTTAGCTGTCCACTCTTGGAAGGTAGCGAAGACCATGGTTTGATTGATCAGACGCCTTGTCCAAGCCTCATCCTCAGTCTCCTACTCAGTACGTTTTCTTTTTGGGCGTGCTTGATGGCCCTTAAAAACTTCTTCCTATCCGTTGGCTGATTTCCCGGTTGGGTGCTGTCCTTAGAGACGTCGGGACATTTCTAGTCGGTTGTTGCCGAGCTATGGCTGTTCGAACTTTCGTTGTTGCCTTGAATCTGCGGCTGGCTTTCCCGGGTCAATTCGTGGACATTTGCTGCTAGAATCCTTTCTGACGGTTCGCTATTTCTTTTCTCACAGGTGCTATGACTGCGGCCGTTTCATCTCGCTCTCTTTGTACTGTTAGAATTTCCCTCTTCCTCCTGTTGGAGCTGGGCGTGGCAACCCTTTTCTGGTCTGGGTAATATCTTCCTTTTCTTATTACCTCCGGTCTTCCATCTGCGGAATTTTCTTTTTTTGTTTATATCTTCACTTGTGGCTGACTCTGGCGGTCGCTGTTGTTGTGCCATGTCTTGAAAACGTATCTGCCGTGCTGGATCCTGCAAAAGATTATGGAAAAATTTCATTTTATTTCGACTGTAAAACGGCTTGATTTGGTCGATATTTGTCATAAATATTTCACCATTCTTGGTTTTACAACTACTACAGCGTGGGTTACTTTTTCAGTAAAGTATGGACCTTCAAACCGTGGGCAAAATTTTGCCACTTTCTTTTCTACCGCTGAAGAGCATGAATGTTTCAGCATTCCCGTCTTTTCATGTCATAGTAAAGTTTCTCTTTCCTCTGTGATACTTCAATGTTCTTCTTCGCCTCCTTAATTTACTTTGGAGGATATACGCTTTTGTATATTCGCCATTTGAAATTCAGAGGCCTTTTATTGAACATAAAACAATTTGTCCAGTGGGGTTATAATCTTCCTGATAAAAATAACTCAGCAGGAGTTCTGCTCGTCGTGTCGTGTTTGGCGGTCCTAAGGGTGAAAGCTAATTCATTGACATAGTTATCCCAGCTTTTATGAAACTTTTTAACATAACTACGAATAAATTTAACTATGCTTCTGTTGACCCGTTCCACTATATTTGATTGCGGCCGATACGGAACCATTTCTAAATGACGTATGCCCAGTTTTTGACACACGTCTTCAAAATTATTGCTTACAAACTGAGGCCCATTATCAGATATAACTTTTAGGGTCGCCCCGTATTTTAAAATATGTTTATTTAAAACAGAATTAGTAACTAATTTCGCAGAGGCTCGTTTTAAGGGAACAATTTCGGTCCATTTACTAAATTGGTCAACCATAACAAGGAGATACCGACTTTTATTTAACTGACTTTTCGGGAAAGTGCCCAATAAATCGACTCCAATTATTCATTTCGAAATTCTGATTTAATGCTATTTATAAACCCGTCCGGGCGGAAATTAGCATAATTAACTACCTGGCATGTTGGGCAAGACTGAACATACACCCTTTTTAAATTTTGCAGTTCAGGAAAATAAACTGCTTCGCGTACGCGTTGGATGGATTTCCGAATTACACCATGAGATGCCAGGGGCGAATCATGCAATTTCTGCAAAATATTTAACCTAAGACTAGCTGGGATAACAGGTCGGTATTCATTGTTATTATTCGTAGTTTTCGTATAAAATAATAGACCATCTATCAGTTCGTAATGGGCCGCCCTATTTCTTATCGCCACAATATCTTTGTGGCTAAAGTTTTCAGGATCTCTTAAATAATCATATATCTTTTTAAATTCCCAGTTCCGTTTTTACGGTCCCGCGGGAATGTATCATATGGGATGTGAGCATTGCCACTTTAACACTATTCCCTTCTTCATCTATCTTGATTCTTGACAGGGCATCTGCTACGACATTTTCCTTTCCGGCATATGTTTAATTATCAAATTGTATTCTTGTAATTTGAGTGCCCATCTTATTAATCTTGGCGGTAGATTCTTTCCTGAACATAATCTAGCGACCTCCGCATGATCAAAGTAGACCATTACTGGAAAACTTCAAAAATAGACTCGGAACTTCTGTACCACTAACAGAACCGCAAGTGTTTCTCTTTCTGTCGCTGAATCATTTCTTTGAGTATCATTTAAAGATTTCTAAATTTTCATCATTTTCGGGAAATTTCAAAATCGGGGCTTGTGTTAACGCATTTTTTAATTTTTCAAAAGCGGTGTTAGCTTTGGCTGTCCACGAAAATCTTGCCTTCTTTCGTTTTAATTTTAATAGCAGTTCGGCAAGGGTGGTAAAACCCTTTATAAAGGACCTATAGTATGAGTAGAGCCCTAGAAAAAAAGATAATTTCTTCACCGTATTTTGAATTGCAATTATTTTTGATTTGTCGGCTTCGATGCTTTTCTGCGAGATTTTATACTCCAAATAACGTAATTCTGTAGCTGCGAATTTGCACTTTACAGTTTTAACTTTTAAACCGGCCTCATTTAACAATGAAAACACCTCTTTTAAGTCTTTAATGTGTTATTCTAAATTATCACTAGTAACAATACTGTCATCTAAATAAATAAAAGTGCTTTTCCTGAGGACGGGTCTTAAAACAATGTCCATGCAACGTTGAAATGTTGCTGCCGCGCCTGACAGGCCAAACGGCGTACGCAAAAATGCATAAGTGTCAGCCTTAGTTAAGAAAACGGTCTTTTGTACATCTTCAGGTTATACGCCTATTTGAAAATACCCAGATGTTAAATCTAATGTAGTCATATACACTCATATCCATAAATTAACGATAATTCGGAGTCACGCGGAAATCGAACTCTAAAATAAATATATCACCTGTAAAATCACTACACACATCTTCAAGAACCATATGCAAATTTCAGAAAGTAACCAAATGACACCGATGATACGTCACAATGACGACAGTGTAAGAGAGTGATATACAAGGAATACAGACAAAGAAGTAAAATTGTTCGCAGGCGCTTTATAAGCATTTCAGAGCAATAACCAAATAGTTATCACACAAAGGACGCATTTGGATGATTTTTTACGTGGTAGAATTATCGGCTGTCTGGAATGTGGGCGTACGCAGCTGGAAGTATCAGACGAACTTGAAATTGCCCAGAGTGTCATCTCCAGGCTTTGGCAAGAATTCCAAGATGATGGTAATGTGAGTAGACGTTACAGCACAGGTCGCCCTAGAGTTACAACGCCGAATGAGGACCGGTATTTGGAAGTTACTGCCAAAAGAAACAGGCGGAGCACAGCCTCAGACCTGTCTCGTCAGCTCTCTTCAGCCACTGGTACGACAATTTCAAGGCAGACCGTGTACAGACGCTTAGGGCAGATTGGTCTATATGCTCGTAGACCTGTCAGATGCGTTCCACTTACTGCAACTCACTGTCGCCTGCGGTTAGCCTGGAGTAGAGAGCATGCATTGTGGACACCGCAACAGTGGGCTTGTGTGATGTTTTCCGACGAGTCCAGGTTTAGCTTGCAGTCTGATTCTCGCCGGACTTTCATATGGAGAGCTCTAGGTACACGTTACCACCAAGAAAACATCATTGAACGACACCGTTACGGTGGTGCAGGAGTGCTCGTTTGGGGTGGAATTATTCTGGGTTCCAGAATTGACCCGCATGTTCAAATTGGAACCATGACAAGCCAAATCTATCGGGACGTCATTCTGGAACACCATATACGTTTTTTCGGGCGCCATGGGCCGCACAATTTGTGTTTATATATGACAACGCCCGTCCTCACCGTGCAAACATCGTAAGCGAATGCCTTCAATCGGAGGATATCACCCGGATGGACTGGCCAGCATTCTGACCGGACTTGAATCCAGTAGATCACGTGTGGGATATGCTTGGTCGACGAGTTGCAGCCCGTCAACCTCCTTCTACATGTCTATTGGAAGTTCGGAGAGCATTACTTTTTGAGTGGTGTAATATCCCCTAAGATCAGATCAATAATTTGATACTCAGCATGCCTAGGCGTTGTACGGAGTGTATTGCATCGTCTGGGAGACGTACAATGTATTAACAATCATAACAACCATGTGGTGTTTTCTGTAATTTCCTCCAGGGAAACAATAGCTATTTTTTTAATAATATCAAACATATAGCATCTTTTTTTTTGCTCTTTACATTTTGTTTAATAAATAAGCTTTAGAAATAAGTCAAATTTGTTTTGCTTCTATCTCTTCCTTTGCCTGATTTTGCATTATCCTTAATTTATGGACATGAGTGTATTTAATGGAAGTTATGTTTCGCAAGATTTGCTCAATAATGGGTAATGGATAAACCGGATACTTAGTAACGCTATTTAGTTTGCGGTAATCTGTTGCAAAATGCCTCTTTTTTGGGTGTGTAACCGGATAATCTTTATTCCTCTTACATAGAGCAACCGGGCTGGCATAACTACTGGAAATCGGCATGATGATCTTTTTACTTAGCATATCTTTAATATGCCATTCTGTAATTCTTTCTTTAGACTTGCCATAGTAGTAAGCCTTGTGGCGAATTGGCTGTGAATCTCTCGTATTTATTTCATGATTGGTCACATGCGTAAATCCGGAAATGCCACTGAACAAAGTAGAAAATTCACTTACCACTTGGAGTAGTTTTTCTTGCTGTTCAGTTAGCAAGTGTTCGATCTTCAGTGTGGGAGGGTCGCTTTCACTTCTGGCACCGGTTTTACGGTCAGCTTAAGTGATGCTTGGCGGAAATCGAGTGTTGCTTCGGACGCTGAAAGAAAATCTACTCTCAATATTACGCTTGCTTGAAGATTTCTTACAATAAGGAACATAATTTTTACCTACTCGTCCTTAATGCGAATATACAGTGGTACTTTACCTATACATTTGCATCTTTCCCCCTAGGGCTGCTGTCACTGTCGTATTATCCGAACTCTAGATTCTATACCGACGAAACTATTTTTAAGCAATTCTTCTACCACAAAGCTACACTGAGCTCCTGTATCCAGGAGGGCGGTGGCTGGAATATTGTTTACTAACACTTCAATCTTCGGAAAAACTAAATTTTACACAACCACTGTATTGAGCTTGATGGTAGAGTTATTTTCTTGGCCTTCAGGCTTCCGCACCCTCCCGTCAGCAGAAATCCGTTTCAGTTTAAATCTTCTTTCTTCTTTTCCGGATCTTTCCGTTGGCCTTTAAACTTTTTGTCTGGCTTATTATTGAACTGTCGACTTTCGCTGGTTGTTTTTAATATTCAGGTTTCTTTCACCACTGATTCGACCTGTTTGCGTAGCCGTGATCTTGCCTCTGCTGTGGCCTTGGCGCACCAAATTGGCTTCGTTGCTTGAACTGGCGTCTTCTTTCAATATCCACCATTCTTCTGCTTTCAAATTGGATTGCGAGCTCAAATAACGTTTCCAAATTCGTCGGATTCCTTAATTCGATAACTTCCTGTACCTGGGGAAGTAACCTAGGCAAAATCTTTAGTATTATTTCAGTATCCGGCCGGCTTCCATACAAAAGCTTAAATAAGAGTATTTTTTTCAAAGTGAAGCTTGAGAGGTGCTCAATTGTTTGCTGGTGTGTGCTTCTCATTTGGTACGATTTCTTACTACTGGGAAGGCTTTTACTAAGGAGGTCTTGAAATTTTCGTAAGTGTAGGTAGGCCTTCGCGGTTGGCCCAAAAGATTTTTTTTCGATGAACTTCAACCAACTAAGCGCTTTACCCCTCAAAGCGCTAGTAGCAAAAGCATAAACATATTCACGCGTTAATTTTGGCCAGAAGTGGAGAATAAGAGATGATAGTAAAGTTTTAAAATAAAATAATCGTTAATCAAACTTAAGATCCTTAGAATTTAGCTTTCATACTGAATTTGTCTGTTGGCAATTAAAAAATTAAGCTATTTGAAAGAAAAAGATGCAGTTCTTAAAAATATTTGTTCCTTATTTTGGAATCGAATTGATTTGAATAATAACAATGCATTTTATTCCTGATCCTGAAGGAAATTTTCGTATTTCTATATAATGACGTTATATTTAGCCCAAGGCATGTTAGCCCAGACGGGCAATTAAATTCGTTTTGGCATTTTGCGTGGATTCACTTTCTGCTTTGATTCACTTTACAAACATTTGCCACAAAATATTACCGTCATGTATTATATTTAAAGGAACTAAATAATTAAGAATCTGCCTGAATGCATGAATGTTTCTCGCATTATGAAAAAAACAAGTATACATTGAGCCATTACATTTTGGATAACGTAGTTCTCCAACCGAATATGGTTACCTGGAAGCCCGAATTTGGAATTTTGGATTTTTTTATTGTCTATTTCATATTTCGTAAAACTTTGAATTTTTTATGAATAAACTGAAAGATTTCAAAGCGAGCAATGGTAAGACTGCACGGAAAAAAACATTTTTATCTTCAGCGCCCAAGACTGTATCAGAAATTCTAAAGATATGGAGTTTGGCTGTTTTCAAATTTTTTATGATATTGCTGATGAATTAAATTTTATGCGGTTTAAGTGTGAAGAACCTGGTATTTAATAAATAATGATAAAACACACAATGTTAATAAAAGACCCTTTGGACGTAATATAAAATCTGAAACCTTTCAGAATTTTCCTTTTTTGATTACTTTTTTCTTCATATTTCGTAAACCTTTAACGAATTTTTATTAACAAACTCAACGATTTGAAACCGAGCAGTGGCAACACTGTACGGAAAAAGCATTTTTATCTCAATCGCTCGAGACGCTCTATCGAAAATTCTAAAGATATGCTATCTCTATATATTTTGTGATTTTGCTGTTGAATTAAATTTTATATGGCATAAAAACGTGATATCGAATTAATAAATTTTATACACAAACCGTTTTTAATAAAAAGACAAAAAGACAATTTTGCAAGACATCTTCTTCTCCCGCCTTCTTCGCATGCTTTCGTGATGCACACTCGACGCGTAACCGAGAGGTCCGTGGTTCGATTCCCGGCGAAGGCGTTGCTCGTTTTTCATCACTCCTGCTCCAAAATAACCTAATGACTCTATAACTGGCTCCGAACTAAAAAGGTGGTGGATGATGATTCTCCATTACCGGGATTTGGTGATTAGGTCCCCCAAACTCCAGTCGCCCTTTAAAAGGATGAGTAGATAAGGTATTTCACCCGCCTTCTTCGCTTGTGTTCGTGATGTAGTGGTTAGTCCACTCGACGCCTAGCCTTGAGGTCCGTGGTTCGATTTCCGTCGCAAGCGTTGCTCGTTTTTCATTCTTCTGCTTCCAAAAAGGTCCTAATGGCTGTACTAATAAAATGGAACTCTGACACTGAGAACGGAGACTACTGAAAAACAAAATAGAAATAAAGTCTACCAACACTTAACACTGCATCGTGAATTCCAAATATATGCTGCTTTTAAAGATTTTGTGCTTTTGCTGTTGAATAGTATGGAGAAGAATATCCGCGCTGGGATCTATTTAAAAATTTTCTAAAATAAAAAAAAAACATTTCTTGAGAGATTTCCTATATTGGTAACTAATTGAAAGTTCTTTTCAAATGTCAGACAAGACTCTGAAGCTTCAGTTCGTTAGGGTAAAGCTTTAACAAATTTTTGATTAACAAACTCAAGGATTTCAAAGCTAGCAATGGCAACGCTATACAGAAAAAAAATATTTTTATCTCCAGCGTGTGAGACTGTGCATCGAAAATTCTAAAAATATGCTCATTTAAAATTATTTTTCGATATTGCTTCTGAACTGAATTTTATGGTTTAAGTGCAAAAACAGGATATTTAATAAATAAAGGTAGCACACAAAATGTTAAAAGAACGCTCCTATGGACGTAATTTAAAACCTGAAACCTTTCTGAATTTTTTTATCTTTTTTTTCCCAGCGTGTATTTCATGTTGCAGCAGAAAAAATAAATATTTTAAAAAACGTATATCGATGTTAGTTGAAATTATAGCATTAATTCTTAATGCATTAAAAAATATAAACTTTGATCTTTAATTTTGAATAACTTGCTAAGAATCAATTTCTCAAGTGTGTCATAAGAAAAAAGCGCGTTTCTCAGATTGAAAAGGAATTTTATTTAAATCCGAAACGCCATGCACTGCGTAACCTTATTTTTTTCAAATTTGAATATTCTCTATTCAGGAAAAAATTTACTTGTTTACTATCACATTTTTCAATAAAAGAAGACAGCACACTTTTCCATCCAAGAAACCAAAATCTAAGAAATAAAAGAGAACGTTTTGACCGTAGAAGCTGCTTTTGAAACTACTTATAAAGTTCCAGCGCTTGGAAGTAATATTTAAAATTTTATACTGAACTTTAGTATTCAAAAGAAACGAAAGCTGCCCGAGGTCCTTGTCCATATTTGAAAGAGAAGAAAGATCTTCATATTTACTTCAACTTTTTCAGACAGTTAGTCTGACTAATACTTTTTATGGAGTTTTTCGAATATTTTCTTAAAATATATTTTTATTCTCATTCGAGAATAAAAACTGCCATTCTGTCATGTATAACAAAATTAATGAAATTTTTAAAAACTCTCTTAAAAAATTTAAAAAATCCTTTTTTTAAGTATGTAACTTGATGAGCAGGAAAATGAGTCTTGCAAAATGATATAATTTGTTTTCATTCTTCATTTCTTTAAAATATATTAAGATTTCTTTTTCTAACAAACCAATTTAAGAACCCCGTTTACAGCAAATTTAACCAAGATCATACATGACCATTTGCGGTAAGTGAACTAACTTTTAAATGCAAAGATTTGTTTTATGTTAACCATTTTTATTGGCTTCATGTTTAAAATAAAAGATCTCATGTGAGTACTATGTGACTTCCTTGCAACGCTTATTAATTTACGCACATTTTTGCTTCACTTCATTTAAAATTATTACCTCGAATTTCATTACAGGTGTATTTCTAATTCAATCACTTCATTTCTCATTTCGCGGCAAGGCAAAAATATATAATAACTCAAAACATCTTCATTAAAAATTGTAAAATACGGAAAAACATAAAACACCGAATACGGCTAAAACATTTTTATAATTTAAGTTAGAGTTTGTATGCAAAAACAAGCATTTCGCCCAAAGTACAAGAAGACAAGGCGGCCTCGTTACACTGTTGTCACTTAAACTTTTAAACTGATGGTAATTCTACAACTATATATATATACACTCACGTTTGTGAAAATTGCAACACCATGAAGGACTTACGCGAGTGAGCTGAAATTTTCAGGAAATGCAAAGTAGCGCATGATATGCAAATGATTAGAATTGCAAATCCGTAGCGCATGCGTATGCTGAGCAGCGCCCTCTGAACGGCTGATGGATCCGAATAAATAGACGGCTGTAGCGAGGCGTGTATGGTTATCGGTGGTTATCTGCTAGTGGTAAACGTTAACTCAATCTGTACTTATGCCTCGTCGACGAAAGAGAGCGAGATTTGAACAACTTACAGAGTTTGAACGAGGGAGAATCATCGGCCTTCGTGAAGCTGGATTGTCGTATCGTGCAGTAGCCTCTCGTGTGCAGCGTAACAGCAGCACAGTGATGCGCGTTTGGAAGCAGTGGACGGACGAGTGTCGGACAACTCGGAAATCCGGGAGTGGACCCCGAAATGTGACGTCAGCTCGCGATGATAGACACCTGGTCCGCATGGCGCGGACGGACCGTACAGCTTCCTCTAGACAATTGGCAGCACTGTGGTCAATAGCTACAGGTGTTTCATTGTGTGCTTCATCAATTCGTAGACGTCTGCTGCAGTGTGGACTGCGCGCACGGACTCCTTTATACAGGATCCCCCTAACGCACGACCATCGCCGCCTGCGGCTACAATGGGCCAATCAGCATAGAGACTGGCGTGCTGATTGGCAGCATGTCGTGTTTTCTGACGAATCCCGCTTTAATTTGTGGTACCATGATGGCCGCATTCGTGTCAGACGCTATGCCGGTGAACGCCACCTTCCGGAGTGCATTATCGAACGCCACAGTGGACGAACACCCGGAGTTATGGTCTGGGGCGCCATAGCATATCATAGACGATCTCAATTGCTACGAATTGTGGGCAATCTGAACAGCAACCGGTATATCCGTGAAGTTCTACAGCCCGAAGCTGTTCCCTTCCTTCAAAGCTTGCCAGGCGCTGTATTTCAACAGGACAATGCCCGCCCTCATACTGCTCGGATTGTTAAATCCTTCTTTGCAGCGCAGCAGGTACAGCTTCTTCCTTGGCCTGCGTGTTCCCCGGATATGTCGCCAATTGAACATGTGTGGGATGTCATTGGTCGGCGTCTTGCTCGTGATCCTCGTCCTGTTGCGTCTGCAGACGAACTTTGGGTACGCGTACAAACGATATGGAATGCTCTTCCTCAGTCAGACATTCAAACTTTGTTTGACTCCATGCCACGTCGTGGAGCAGCACTTATTGCGGCGCGTGGTGGCCACACAATGTGTGTGTGTGTGTGTGTGTGTGTGTGTTTGGTGAGGCCGATTGCAACAAAAAAAGGAGGTGCACAACTGAATTATAGCAGTCTCGTATACAAAATTTCAACGTTCTACGGCTAATCGTTTTTGAGTTATACCAGATAAATTCATACTTACGTACATACAGATGTACGAAAAAAATATTTCTGAATCCATTTTAAATCCATTTTACAATCCGTTTTGGAAAAAAATAGTTCTTTATTTTGTTCGCATGTATAGATGCCCCAAAGAAAAGCATTTAGATCAATTTGAGAGCAGTCAAAATGGATATTTTCATTGAAATATGACACCTGAAGTTTTTGCGATTACAGTAGTTCCTTGTATCAATAACAAATACTTAAATACAAGGAAGTAAAAACCAGGAAATACTTCTTACCGGGAAGTAAAAACATTACCTTCTACAAAGTGGTTTATTATCTGAGTCATATAAATTACTTTTTCTACAGTCTAAAAATTTAGATACTTTTTCGGTTTTATTACAATTAATTCTACGTTTTAAACTTGATATTTGCTTCAATGAGTTAACGAAACGAAGTCCTTCTTGTGTAACAATAAAAATAAAAGAGCTTTATATAGTATTTATTCGGATCAAAACTATTAGTAACAATAATAATGTAGCAATACTATAAATGAATTTCGAGAAATAAAATAACATCGTTCTGTTATATTTATCACGATAACATTATCTCTAGATTACCCGTTGCTTGAGATATAGTTTCAGGTTCCAAATACTGAACTCCTTTGCGTCTTCTTTTCTATTTCGTATCTCTCTTACCCTTACCACTATATTTTCTGCTTTCAAGGATGCTCCATTATCAATAAAATTTACCAGAAACTGCAATCATTACATTTTAATAAGTCAATGACGCTAAGGAAACTCTGCTTCATAACTGACTTCGAAAAACTTCTTCTTCTGTATCTATAATTTGTTGAGTATGCAGTTCCTTCTTTTGACAATCAAATAGTGAAATTAATCTCGATTAATAAAAGTGAAAATAATCGATTCTCAACATCAATGAACAACACTGTCGAATGACAACAAAAGTGTAAGCTCGAATATCAATGAAAATAAACTCAACTAATAAAAGCTGAAGAATCACTGAAAGATTATCGAATTCGGCGCAGGTGGTAGCTCCTTGAGCCGTTCAGATGTGAAACCTACGTAGTCTTACACTCAAAGCTGTAGACCTTGAAGTCCGAATTTTCAACTTCATATTTATGTATTTATTTCATACTTTCTGCGAATTTAACAAATTTTTGACTCTTTCACTCTCAGAGATGTTACTTTTTAAAATGCATGTCACTTGTTCCTGGCATATGTGATATATGTATCCTGCAAAATATGTATCTGTTAGAGATACTTATCTTACCTTGACGTCTAAAACACACGTCATAAATGGCTGAAACTTTCTTTGTTAAAGGGAGAACAGATATACTGAATCAACTGACTTTTAACTTGAACATTTAATGGAGATTATCTACGGTTTTCCACATTATGAAAATGGACGACAAACACACGAATAATTACAGGAAATTTGTCACAGTAAAAGAAAAATAAAAAAAAAATGTTCTTTCATGTTTATAATATCTTAACGTTTTCTACATCTTTTACTGTCATGGCAGTCTCGTCTTCGTTTTTTTCCCACGAAAACAGTTCTATCAAACAGCGTGCAGCGCCATCTCTCGGACGCGAAGGATGACATCCCTTTTATACATATACGTCATTTTAAAACAAAGCCACTTCTATCTCTGCAAATAAACTTTGTTTCATCTCTATTTTTAAAAAACTGGATTTTTGTGACATTTAAATAAAATAATGTGAAAATTTTCTTTAATAAATTCTCCGTTTTGGTAGACTGCCAGTTTTGTTTACCTGCAGTTGGAAGAAATATTTGAGTGTGATATCATCTGAACTGAAACATTGAAATGTTTAAAAAATTCTCTGCGGTTAAAAAACTTCTATTTCAGGATACTGTTTTTATATGAATCTGCATATGTAACGTTGCTCTGTATTCTGTGTTTCATATTTTTCTGAATGCTCGAATTTATGAAGTTTCTTCGCTTTTTAGCAATAACATTTGTTTTTCCTCACTTTTTAGCAAAGTGATTGGTTGAATAAGAAACAAAAATATTTTTTTTGCTTTTATTAACTCTCTGTCATATTTTCGATTTTATTATTTTCCTTTTAAATTTTCTTTTTAATTTCACTAGTTTGATATTTATCTTTTTGGTCTGATGTTTTATTTTAACAATTTACGCATACAAGGTCGAATGTTAGTAGCATAAATTACTAGACCCTCCAGTAAGTGTAATACGAATTAAAATATAACAATGAGAAATATTTTAAGAATTTCAGACCAAATAGTTCAAGTGTTGAATTCTTTCGTAGCTCCTTAATATGTCTCGTAAAAATGGAGCAGTTTGTAGCAGACCACAACAGAATACACATTAGAAGAGAAATGTAACACAGGGGATCTCTTTCAAAATTTGTAGAAAAAATCTTCATGCTCTACGAAAGCAGAGGAAGAAAAAGAAAAGCTTATGCTCTTGAATAGGTTTAAAATAGCGAAGTTACATGTTTTCTTAATAGAGGGGCAAATTATATCTTATTTGTTAGTACAAAAGGTTTTGTTGTCAATGGTACAGGATGAAATAATATTTAATGTAACCAGAATTGTAGTTACTGCAGTTAGTAATTATTGTAATGTTAGTTAGAATTAATTTTACAGCCATTTATAACAATTATTGTTTGTTAAAGACTTGAATTTCATCAACAAATACTATGAACCTAAACATTTTAAATTTACCTGCAAAGATACTGATGACATTATTGCTGTGAACTGTAAAAAAATAAAAGTCGTTGGCAAAAGATGATTTTCAGTTTAATTTCCAAGCCACAAAAGTTATTATTTGTCAGCCAAAGACTTCGAAAAAAATCGTTGTAAAACCTATACTTTCAAAATTCTTAAAATTTCATGATAATTTTGAATACAAAAGTTTAATATTTTCTTACTATTCTTTCTCTAACTAAAAAACGTAATGTTTCAGTTTCAAGACACCCAAAAGCCCTCATAAGTGAATCCTAAATTCTTTAAGAACCCCACCCATTTCATCTTCCAAACGTTATAGTTCTTTTGAAAGTACTTTAGTTTCTGTCAACACAATTTCTCAGTTATTCGTTTGAGCCCAGAAGTATTCCTGGATTATGGATTTACAAGTTTAAAGGCTCTAGTTTTTTTTAACTGTAATAGTTTAATTTCTATTTTTTTATGTGTGTTCCATTAAGCAACATTAAAAGAATTTTACTAGAGTAATAGTCACCGAATTCTCTTCAGAGTTTACATATGTTAGATTATTTTTACAGGTTTGCTCCTGATTCTCGAAAGGTATTATTAAACTCATAATTCAAACTGTTCCTGATTTATTTAATTTGTTTGCAGAATTTCTGTTCATTTGAATTAACTTAAGAGACTTTTATATTACTAAATGCGCACTTATTTATACTTCTCATTGTGAGATTTTGGTTTTTTATTCCTTGATTGATATGTTATTCTAGACAAAAACTACTTGTATTTCAAATCACAATTTTTGTTTATTTATAAGATATTTTTGAAAAATGTAAATTATGTTTCGAGTTGCGTTTTTTGTTTTTGGCTTCATTTTCATCTTATGGCTTACGCTTTAATTATTTTAACTAAGTTTGAGTAAAGAGCCATCTCAATTCTAGCCTATAAGAGTTGGGATGATAATTGCAGATTTTCATTTAGTTTGCAATTTTTATGATTTAAGTTTAATTTAATATCTAAATTATGCATTTCTTAGTTCATTAACAGGCTATTTCCTTTTGCATTTTCGGTACACTAAACCCTTGATAAAGATGATCTGGAAAATAAAAAATCCATTTGCCTTTATTTGATTTTCACATTTTCACACTTTTGAAGTCATTTTTTATTTAAATATGCTTTTTAACTGCTTTGGTTTGTCTGGTGGTTTCAAAACTTACATTTCTTAATATTCATATACATTTTTAGATTATAAAAAAATTCCACGGGATTTTAATTTTTGTAATTGATGCAGTTGACATTTTCAGAAATTTTGCTATTTATGTGACAATTCATTTTTCGGTTTGCCAAACTGAATATACTTGAATTTGCTTTTTATTTATTATACATGTATTTATTATTATATTTTTATTATTATACATGTATTTAATATATTTGAATTTGTTTTAATTTGCCACTGAATCAACACAATTTACAGCTCATAATTTAGTCTTTGATTTTTGAATTGATTTTTTTATTTATATTTTTAGTCCAGAGGGGCATTTTGTCCAGAAGGACTACTAATTTTGTTTTGTCATTGCGCGTTGGTTCACTATAAATGTCGGTTCACTTTTCAAATTATTGCCAAGGAATATTAGAGCCGTGTATTATATTTAAAGGAATTAAATAATGAAGAATCTGCTTAAATGTATGTATGTTTTTTGCATTGTGATAAAACAACGGACATATAGCATCAAATTTTGAATAACGTAATCTTCCACCGAATATGGGCACCTGAAGGCCCTATTTTGGAATTTGGAATTAGTATTATTATCGATTTCATATTTTGTAACACTTTAACGAATTTTTGATTAACAAACTCAATGATTTCAAAGCGAGTAATGGCAACACTGTACAGAAAAATTTTTAAAAAATATCTCCAGCGCATGAAATTGTGTATCGGAAATATATATAAATGTTCATTTTAAAATTATTTTGAGATCTGAATTTTATGGTTTAAGTGCGAAGAACACGATACTTAATAAATAAAGGTAACTCAGAAAACGTTAAAAAACGCTCGTTTGGGCGTAATGTAAACTCTGAATGTTTCCTCTCTTTTTAATTTGTTAAGCTATCAAACTTTTTTTGAAGCAGGGAACTGAAGAAATATGTATTTGAACTCCGTAATTGCCGATTACTGGCTGGCTGTAATATCCATTTACACCACCAAGCCACGCGGAAAGGAGGAAGAAAATACCTCAGAAAGTTAAAATATATAAAATAATGTAGAACCAGTGATGGATTAAAATATTAAAATTAGCAAGCTATCTAACGAGGAAAAAAAAAGATTGGAAAAGAAAATAGAATAGAAAAAAAATCTGATAGCTTTTAGATTTTGCATTACGTCTAAACAGGCGTTTTTTAACGTCTTCTATTCTTACCTTTTTATTAAATATCATGTTCTTCGCATTTAAACCATAAAATTCAATTCAATAGTAATATCGCAAAATAATTTTAAAAGGAACATATATATATATATATATATATATGTATATGTATTTCCGAAACACAATTTCGCTCCTGAACATAATTTTTTCCCCGTACAGTTTTGCATTGCTCGCTTTGAAATCGTTGAGTTTCTTAATCAAAAACTCGTTAAAGTGTTACAAAATATGAAATCGATAATAAAACAAATTCCAAGTTTGGGCTTCCAGATGCCCATATTCGGAGGAGGATTACCTTAATCAAAATTTGAAGGCTCTAGGTATGGGTTGTTTTTTGACAATGCGAGAAACATGCATACATCCATGTAGATTCTGCATTATTTATTAAAGTCTTTAAATATAACACAGGACGATAATATTTAGTGGCAACAGTTTGAAGAATGATAGGGTCATTCACAGTGAATCGACGCAAAATGCCAAAACAAAATTAATAGCTCTTCTAAGCTAACGCTCCTTTAGGATAAATAAACAACATTACGCTTTGGACAGAAACTCAATCCTAAAATGAACTAAAACAAAAGCTTTCTTTAATCGTTTATTTACTATTCCTCTTTTACAATTCTTCCATCTTTTTAATTCAGAAACTTAGGTAATATCCTTGGCTGCTCCTTGATAAAGACTAAAGATGTTAAGATAAAGATCGAAGACCAAAGACCTTTTGTTCTATTTTAGAATTGACTTCCATTATAATGCATAATGCTGTTTGAATTTTGCTTTCTTAACGTCAGGGAGATTTAACAGAAAATGTTCCCCCTTATTTTATTTTATCCGAATTAATTTTGCAGCATTTTGTGATATAATTCTTATTTTTAATTAAATATTTATCAACTACTGATTTCTATCCTACTTTGCGTATAAGATAAAAATATGTAAATCAAAATTATAAGATACAAAAAATATAAATTCAAATTATAATTCAAATTAGCAATAGTCCTTAATTCCCCCTCTCTGTTCTAAAACTTGTAATAAGTTTTTTAAACTCCGTCATTTCTAGATCAATCCATGTCTTATGGCTTGCATATTGCTGATAACGTAGCTGATTTGGAACCTAAAACTCATATTTCAAGAACTGAAACGTTTTTCTTAATAAACAACCTAAAGTAAAACCTTCTTTTAGTGAAATTCCATATTGAATAATTGCGCACTTATCGATGAAATCTTAACCCAACATCTGGGTAGTAATCTGTAATGGGATCTGAAATGTTATTTGGAATAAAAGGTCTTTGTTGTGCAGTCTCTCTCTTTATCTATCATGCAGTTAACCCACTGGGTCTCTCATTTGTGGAATATTTAAGTCTGGTACGGTGTCTAAATGGAATTACATGAGGTGCTGGTAATAACGAGATGCAGTTTACCTGACGCCAGCATAAATGAAAGTATCAAAGTATCTCTCTCTCTTTTTGCTTCGACTAATTTGTTTTCGGCTCTTCTTCAGGCTGCTGTTTGGTTCCTCGCTTTCTATTGCTTGTCTCGCTACTAAATATGCCGTTAAAAATGTGATACAATGTATAAAATTGTGGAGTGCAAATTGCACCCATGATAATGCGTGATTAAAAATATGTTTGTAATAATTAGTTCATGCCCAGCAATAAAAGTTAGGATCGATTCGGCCATGTCTGTCTTCAGGTTTCTTCTGTCTACAAGTCGCTCCGTCGTTTTACATTAGTAATTTACGCAGGGAAACTACTGCCCGAATCTTTATCCGTAGTAATAATAACAATTGCAACTATGTTGATGACTGGTCGAAAGCTGTAACAGATTCGAGCAGTTGTTTTCTGCGTAGTTTGATGATTCTTAATGAAGGAGATACTTGTAGTCAGAGATAGCCGCATCGAACATATTTTTTGTTCTTGGACACGGAGTAATTATCGAAAACATATTTTTAATCATGCATGATTGTGCGTGCAACACGCACCCCACAATGTTATATATTGTGTCACATTTTAGATAACGGCTTAGTAGCAGCAAGTCAAAACAAAAGGGATGAACCAAAGTGCAGGAGTACAGAACAGAAAAGTCGAAGCAAAAAAAGAGAGAGATTGTCTGGCAAAGACTTTTTATATCAAATTACATTTCATATCACATGAAAGATTACCATCGAGATGTTTTAAAATTTCATAGATAAGTGTGCAACTATCCATTATGGAAGCTTATCAAGATAAGGTTCTAAGAGAAACGTTTCAGATTTCGAAATTTTGAATTTAGGTTCCGAAACGTTCATCAGCGTTTCGCAAGCCATACGAGATGGATTGATCTAGAAATGGCGCAATCCAGAAAACTTATTACGATTTGTAGAATAGAGAGGAGGAATAAAGGTATATTGCTAATTTAAATTTTGATTTTAATTTATATTTCTTTTTATCTTATAATTTAGGCTTGCATGTTTCTTATCTTTCATACACACACACATATGTATATATATATACTACGGCATCAAAATTTTTTTATTTTAAAACAAAATTATCCAAATCTTATTTCCCCGCAACATACTGCTGAAAATTAATTGTTATATACGGAAAGAAATTTAGAACAAAATCCACAAAGACCCTAAGAAATGAAATTGAGAAAGGCTTTAACCCTTTGTTTTTGTGTTTGTTACTCTCAGCAGCATTTTGATACTAAGTAAGCAAAGTAAGCAACTATTAGTGCTTTTAGGAATAAAATACGCTCATGTCCACAAATTAAGGATAATTCCAGCTCCCGCAAATAAAAGTTAAAAAACAAAACGTGGATTCTACGTGTTCTTTTAGGGGGCATACAATGTTGACTCTACGTCGAAGTAGCGCATTCTTGCTGTGTCTTTAAGAATAAATACTGAAGAAGAAAGGTTTCAGATATCCGTTTTATCTGATGTCATCTGATGGCTTCCTGTAATTTGCGTACTATTCTTGAAGATGTCTATTCTTGAATGTTTTGTAAGTTTACTCAGTAGTACTTTTATTTATTTTAAATTTTATGGCAGGTGCGTCGGGAAAAGAAACGATAAGAATTTAGACATACGGTATCATGTAGATTATTATCTATTTTTATCTGTTAATTCTTTTTCGCTTTTGTCTCAATTATTGTCGTTTAACGAAATGCGTAAGGGAGTTTACCTATGAACGAGATGTAGCGCTTTTTCCTTGACAAGCCCGCAACAAGCTCGACGTAGGCTAAATTGCCATTTACTGCCATTCTTTGTAATTTTTCTGGTGTTTTATTTTTATTTTAGTTTGTGCTTTAAATGTTTTTTACGAGTTAAAAATTTTAAATGTTGAATTTTTTGAATACCAACATTATTTTCCATTACTTTTACTTTTGAGTAATTTATTTTTGTTAAAGTTTTTTAAACTATGGAACGTAGGTATCAAGTTTACTTTTTGGCGATTGCCTCTAGAATTTTTCTGTCTTTGGTTGGAACTTGAATGTCTAACTTACTTTTAGGCAATTGCTTTTAGAATTTTGCTCCTTTTGCTTACCTTTAATTTTAATTTTGCAGCTCAATGCGCAAAATTCTTGACCAAAAGGTAAAAGGTCTCTTAGTTTATACTACTTTCTATAAAAATTATATATATATATGTAATAATAACATGCAAGGAAAAGACGAAGCAGCGTCCATGCTTATAATAGCTATATAAAATAAAGAAACTTGGCAGTCGAGGCGGTTTTAATTCCATTTTTATTTTCCAGTTGACGTTTATGGCCACAATCACTTAGCACTCTAGTCGTGCCTATTCAAGAACATTTTCATTTTGGAAAGTATTGCGATAGGAAGAGCGCACAACGAAATAGCGAACAAGCAGTGAAGAGAGAGCAACTGAAGTGCTTAAATTAGCCAATATGGAAGCACACGAAGATAAAAGTTTTGGTTTGAATTGAAAGTTTCAGTTTCTAATTATTACGTCATCAGCGCTGCGCAGGCCATGCAAAATGGAATGAGCTAGAAATGACGCAGTCCAGAGAATTTATTACGATTTTTAAGACAGAGTGAGAGAATTAGTTAGAATTAAGGGAATTAGGGGTTAATTTTAATTATAATTTTGATTTATATATTTTTTATCTTATATATATATATATATGTATACATGTATATTTATTTACTTGTGATATATGATGTACATATGTATGTATTCGTAGATCTCTCCATAAAAACTGTGTAAATAAACAGGAAAATATTAAAAAATATTAAAAACCTACTGGAATTTTTAATAGATCGTATAGGTATATAAATTGCTATTAATAACCGTAACGGAAAACAGAGATAATACAAACTACTTTTAACACGCGAGGAAGGTGGCAAATAACCAAAATCTTTGGAAGAGCAAATTCCAAAGCAATAGTCACCGACCAAAAAGACGAGTCGCAAAACAATCGCAGGAATCTTCGTTGACTAACAGACATAACTCCCGACTCAACGTCCTGTTTACCTTACTGCGCAACACAAAGAGTACCACTTCCAGAAACTTCGGAAAAAATCACTCCTATGGCTTCAAATCTGTATTTTTAAGAAACGCCTGGAAATAAATCGCAGCGTTGGCTAGAAAACGATAAATATCATCCAGGCTCATCTGCCAATTTGGCAGGTTTTGTTTAGATTCTGACAAACATCTGTCGATTCAGAGTCAAGGTATTTTCAAGCATAATGCTCAAAATAAACACATAAAAGGTAATACATTGTAAGCAATACGAATAAACAAAAACATACAGCAAAGTTATTATAGAAAATGTACTATACAAATAATTAATTAAATAAAAGCAATACATAGCACTGCATAAAATAAAAATTAAAGTATAAATTAAGAAAAATTGGAACCATATTTATGAGAAAACAATATGATTGTTTATATCAATGTAGGAACATGTATGTTTATTGAAAAACAATAATTATGTCTCTCAAAATATTTCTGCTCAAAACAGCAAATACTCTTTCTGTAAATATTTAAAAATCACAAAGAGCTATTTTATATACTTTTTCACAAAAAATATAAAAGTTAGCAACAGGTTAGCATAAACTTTGAGTGAACACCAGAGACAACAAGAATGTGATGAGGGAAAAGAACGCGTTGAAAAGTCAACGGATATGAAGATTCTTCAAAATAGTTTCGCAGCTGCAGCTGAGACTTAAATATAGGCGAGCAAGTATGCTACATCGATAAAGACAGGGAATCCTTTTTTGTAGTTAAAAAAGTACCCTCTCTGCTGAAAAAAGGTGTATAAGAAAGTATTTCTTATCCTTTGCTGCACACTTCTTGTCCTGGAAAACTGATAAAAGAAAGAAATCGAAATTAGTTTCGCAAAACGGATAAAAAAAATCAGAGTATACGACATTGCAGTTTTTTCCTTATCCGTCTAAAAGTCTTCAGAAAAATGGGAAAAAAGTACTTTTCTATTTTGTGGTTGGCCAGTTCTACGATCGGGACCCAATGGTCGATCGCGTAATCTTTTTGATACTATTTAAATGCTATTGACCTAGTACATTGTTATTTTATATTACTGCCTTCGCTCATTAGTAGATCGTAACATCACACGAAGGGAAAAAATAGCTTATGCAGAAAAGTTGGACTAGACTGATATTTTGTGAGATATCAATTTATCTGTTATTTTATCTTAAGATGCTACGCATATCACATTAGGCAGGGCAATTCAAAATGAATGGTACAAAAAATATTTGTAACTTATCAATAAAATTATTTTATAAATACAGATATGAAAGAAAGGTAAAACCTTCAAGTTGCATTTGGCAACTCTGGGATGCTTGCCATTTCCAAAATGCTCACGGAGACACTCATGTTCAAAATGTCGGCATCGGAAAAAGAAAAAGCTTAATGTGTGCCAGAATACGCGAAAACCATAACCAGTACTCATTGTTCAATGATTTCTTAGATAAGAGTTTTTAAGAAAACTTTTCATTGACCTAGTATTCCAAGATAGGTGAAGCAATTTAACGAGATGGACTGACTTGCTCATGAAAAAAAAATACACAAGATGGTTATCCTTTAACAACAACCTTGTAACATACCTATGAAACACCAGTCAGTCAATGTATCATTCCAATGGACAACGCTGGTATGATACACTCACTTAGAACACTTACGCGATTACTTTAGGCGTAATTCTGGACGAAAAATTATTATTTACTCCTCATGTAAATTACATAAAAGAAAAGGCAAGAAAGGCTTTTATGTCTATCTACCCGCTGCTCGGTCGACAATCCAAGTTAAACTTAAATACAAAAAAGATATTATATTTGCAAGCAATCCGGCCTATTTTGTTATATGCAGCTCCGGTATGGGCAGCTACATCAAGAACAAATAGACAAGCTCTGCAAAGGCTCCAAAATAAGTATTTGCGTATTATTACGGATGCGCCTTGGTTTGTTAGAAACTCTACAATACACAATAGTTTGAAAATAAAGCCGCTGGACTCTGAAATACTGGTAGCTTCACATAACTTCTTCTCGAATTGTGATAAACATAGTAATAACGCAGTCAGATCGATTGGAGATTATGATTATACTATAATACAAAGATGTAAAAGGCCACGGACAATACATCATAATGTACAGTGGTGAATGTAAATAATGTAAATACTGTATATAGTATATTTTTTAATTGAATATTTCTTTTCAAATTTCATTTTTTGAGTTAGTATGTTACTTGTATGTTAATATGCTATTGGACTTTGCAAATTTCGTCTTGAACTTACGATTGGACGCTGCAACTAATATGCCTGCCATTCGAAATGCTATCCAAGAAATGCTATCACCGGATATTATCTAGAGAAAGCTTGGATTCTGTTTTCCGCCATGAGATAGCTATCGTTTCGTCACAAGATATGCCTGAGTTAGACACGCCGTTCCGGAAGTTTCCAGCACTAAAGTGCAGATGTTTTTCCTTTTATCGGATTAGACAAGTTTTCACTTCATTCTAGGATTGTTAAAAGAGATTATGGATGAGTAAAGATCTTCGGATCGAACACTCATGATTTAGGAAGATGACCTATGACCTATGACGCGATTACTTCAACCAGAAGTCGTGAAGGAATCTGCATTGCTTCAGAGTGCCACATCGAAAATCTAGGAATGGTCGTAATTTTTTGGAGAAGTAGCCTTTTATGTTATTTCTGTGTTTGCGAAATGAACTCATCGAAGCAGCCACAAGTATTCTCTTTTTATACCATTCAGTTTGAAGTACTCTATGTGCAATTGATTGTATAATGGGCTAGTGAATTTTTTCTGTCCTTATAAACAATAAAAGAGATCGTGAGTGATTTCGTTACTGAATATTCTGAAACTTATCAGCGTCTTAGAGCGTTACACTTTTACGTGCATATATACATATGTATATTGCATATGCATGTGTATTGAATCCACGCAAGTCCGATGATAGGTTGATCAAATATATTTTTATCAAAAGAAACACTTCAAACTTCTGGAATTTTCCGCAGAAATTCTCATATAGGTGTTCAGAGTATCACAAAATGTAATAGAAGATATACTTCAAACTACTAAGAAAACTAAAGAAAAAGACACCTAAAGAGAAAGCTAACTCAGAGATATCTCAGTTCACGTTGAACTAAAATTCGCAACAACAATAGCTGAGAGTAGATGCTCTCTCTGGGTTTATATAGTTTTCACCCGGCCGCGTAAGTATTTCCAGTACCTTCTGTTTATCGAAATTACTCGAAGGCAACCTGAGAAAGGAATTACGATTACAGCTAATATAGTGATCAATTACATTTATTCAATTACATTATGTATTTTTTTACGTATTACATTACGTATTATATTACGTATTACTTATAACTTTGCTTATTACGTATTACATTACGTACGCTGATACAGGGATCGAACCAAAATGTCGCCAAGCAATTTTTGGCGACAAATAAGTTGCCAAAACCGTTGTCAGATGGCATATCCCCCCAAATTACAAGATACCTATTCACTTAATGTTAAATGGACTGGCCATGTTTTCTTGCTTTACCTGCATAGCTTGTAGTAGTATTGCGAAGCATAAACATTTTATTTTACTTCGAGTTTTCGAGTGTGCATAAAAGTTACCTTTTATTATTTCTACAACGCCATTTACTTTATTGTCGAACCTCAGGCTGAAAATTTCTTGAAATTTTCTCTTGGGGTGCAATATGGTGATCCTGTCGTCATCGGCACATTTTCTATGATATATGTGATAGCAATTTATATTAAAAAGATTTAGAACGTTTAAAAGCTTCTGTGTACAGCAGTAAATCCATTCATTTGTCTACATGGATGTGTGCATATTTCTTGCACTGTGAAAAAACAAACGGCCTCTAGAGTCATCAAATTTTGAATAACATAGTCCTCCACCCGAACATGGGCATCTAAAAGCCGGAATTTGGGATTGGTTTTATTGTCTATTTCATATTTTGTAAAATTTTAATGAATTTTTCATTAATAAATTCAAAGCGAGCAGGGGCAACACCGTAGGGAATAAAACACTTTTATCTCCAGCGCACGAGACTGTTTATCGGAAATTCTAAAGATATTATGTTTTCAAATATTTTTAGAGTAATATGTGGCGTTAGCCGAAATGCTCTCGAAACGTGTATGTGTCTATAAATGGGAAAAGAAACAGCCCAAAAAATGTTTGGGAGTAATATAAAATCTTAAAGCTTTCAGAATTTATTTTTTACTCTTACTGAGGACGCAGTTTATCAATCTGCTCCTGAATTCAGTCTGGTAACACAAGGTATTTTGCTGTTTTCACTTTGTCGTTAGAATATCACTTTCTTCACGTTTAACGCTATATAAAATTCATCAGGAAAATCACAAAACTTTAAAAATAGCATAGCTTTCAGAATTATCGATACAGTGCCATATGGGTTTTAGCCCAGAAGGGATTTTATTCTTGAACCTTACTTTTCTGTTGAATCATTTTATTTTTTTTTTTTTGAAAATTTGAAAATTTTTCAAATAACTAACGGCTGGAGCCGACAGTCTCCTAAAATAATTGCAACAAATATATATATATATATATATATTGAAATGCTTTTAATAACTCCAGCTAGTGTAATTTCACGCGTCCAGCTGGCATAGTAAAAGAAATAAAGGATTGCTTTATATTCAATGATAAAGGATTTTAATTCGCTTAGAATTAGTAACAAGCAGATTAAATCTAAATGAATATCTGAAGTGCGAAGGTTTACCAAGGCAACCTATTCGTGCATGGAAGTTGAAAGTATTTCATGTCGGATGTCTTTAGAACAGCTGATAAAGTGTTAAATGTTACCATACACGTTTTTAAATATTCGCTATTTTATTTCTTTAAATTAATAAGTGGCGATATCATTTGGTGGCAACGTCCTTTTATTTGATTGACATACACACACACATATATATATATGTGTGTGTGTGTTTAGAAATAATACATTGCGATAAACATTTGAGAAACATTTGGTGGCAACATTTGAGAAGTGATACGGTCACGTAAGTTAAGCTTTCAGAATAATAGCATTTTCGGTGATAAAAAAAAGGCCACAAAAAAAAAAAAAAAAAAAAAAAACCTCGCATGCTGAAGCAACTTCTTTTATTTCCATATAAATGGTTTTTAACTGAAAAATAAAGTAACATGAAAATTGTGTAAATTCCACTTTTTTCGTTAAAGTATTTAATCAACGCATTTTTTAGTCTTCTTAAAGATGATAAATATTCCTTGCTTAGCTATAATTTATCTACTGGAATAAAATCTTGAAAAATTTCTCAGATATATATGTTAAGTTACATATTGAGGTATTATGTCCTTAAACTCCCATTTCTTTCGCTCAACCGTTCAGACAGTTTTGAAGCACGTGGATTTATTTATACCTTGCTGTTTCAGCCCCTAGTGACAGGAGACCATTTTCCAAGAAAATGAAAGAAGACAATTTCCCAAGAAATGAGGAAGAATATATGATTATTTATACACAAGTGCTGTCAGATAAAGGATAAAAGCCGAGTTCTTGCTTTTTCATATCACTGAATAATTGAAAGTAAACTAGTGAGCTAAAAGTTGAAGAAAAATATAAATAACATACGTTGTCATATTAAATAACAAATTTCTAGAAACGATATTAAACTGACTAATAACTAAAGCCAGATGTAAAAGGAGAAACTAAATAGTGTCCTTGTAAATGCGTGATGTTAAACCCATTAGTAGACGAATGGATAAAAGCGCTGAAATTTGGAATTTCAGTCCAATTTCAAACCCCGGCAAATAGCCTGGTTAGGTGAGTGCTTTTGTAATTCTTCCTGAATATAACCTGAATTTGAGCCAATTTTATTTAGAACGTCCTTCACGAAAGCGTCTTTACTTTTAAGTAGACAGCTCTCAAGTGTTTTTCTACAACCATTTAAACAAAGAATAGCCGGCTAAACGGAGTAGTTGTTAACGACGCTGACTGCCACACAGAAGGCCCCAGATTCTAATCTAGGAGAAGCAATGGATATGTCTAAATGTATAGTGTCTGTGCGCTATTGGAGCACTTTAAATATGCGATGAGCCGAAAGTCCTCTCGAAAGGTTAGTGGTAGATGAAGAGAGGTGAGAGACCCTAGGACCCATTTTCTCGGGGTGCTCTCCTTCAAAATTCAGAGCCGAAATGAGCGAAGTCGTGCTGTCACTTGTATAGTGCTCAAGACTATTGACAACGACAGGCGAAATCTTGCACTCCTTTCCACGAACAACAACAACAAATAAACAATAGAGATCTTCATAAGAAACTACATGATATTAATGAAACCTAGAATATTACTAGTATAGTAACATGACCTTTCGTTTACGTGCGATAAATAGCAAAGGAAGCATAATAGGATGACGTGATACTTAGCAGAGGAACATTTACAGATAGTGAACAGGATTGATAGACTTGAATGTCACATTTATAGATAAGTGTTACGCGCAGTCACTGAATACAATGCCAGTACATTTTCACACTATGCAGCATGGTTTCGTAATGCAGTTTAGTTATATCACCTTATGTAGGTGAATATTAATTATTATGTGGTTAATAGGTTTAGCCTTGTAATAATGAGTATTGATATAGTTTTTGAAAATAATAAAGTCCTGAGTTTTGGTATTTCAAAATCAAGAGAAGACAATACAAACTAAATTTAGGTTGCAAACATGAGGCAAAATCAATTAACTCATTTCTGAGATGTAAATTAGTGTTCTGAGACATCAATATTCAGTGAGGTGGTTAAAATCGTTTACATTATTAAATTCTCTAAGAACCAGATACGTGATTATTTACAATTTTTTATTCATTATGGCTCAATCCGTCACCTGTTAACAAGTCGGCTTTGTTTCTAAAAACATCTTGCGTGTTAATTAAAGATCATCTCTGCAGTTATCAACATGTCATTCTACATTGCTAAATCTCTTTTTTCAATTAAAATATTGTTTTTAGAGAAAGAGGATATCAAAATTAATCGCATAGTTTTTAAAGTTACTTATAATTAACATTTTCATTTGCTGATTGACTTCAAAACTGAATATCATATACAATTTGAAGTTACTAGAAATAATAATCTCTCATCAAAAGCGAACTAGATGGCGGTACTCAAACGTGCTTACAGAAGTTAAGAAATTAACTTCTTCCGGTGAATATTCATATGCATTTTTAAGGTAAATAAAATTAAGCTGTCTTTCTTTAATCTGTAAGTGTGTATAGCTATACCAAATCTCAGGCTAGAGAACAAATGAAAGAGACTTAAAATACATAAGCATAATAAATTATTACACTAAGAAGGACTCGAGCTACATAAAAGAAATTTAAAGGCGTGTTTTCACACATAAAAGACGATACCTATTCAGAAGTCGTGCTGGACAAGTAAGTTTGCCCTTAGTAACGCCCCTATTAACATGCAACTCACGTTTGCTCTAAATAACGATGTAAATTTCGTATGCTTTATTTTATTTCCGAATCGATCATTATGAGCGACATTTGAGTCAAGAATAAGGACACGAAAACGGTAGTATCAGCGGCTTACTGAGTTTGAATGAAGCCCTGTAGCCCTGTTATTGGGCTACTAGAATGTGGATTTTCGTTTCGCCATACTGCAGAAAGATTTGGAAGGGATATATCCACTGTGCATGCTTGTTGGCAGCAGTGGCCACGGTATTATACTGTTTCAAGAAGGCTGGGGTACAGTTGCACAAGTACCACCACTCAAATGGAGGACCGCCGTATTCGCATCATGTGTGCGGCTCATCACATTGCATCTATAGCAGACATTCAAGATTTGTTGACACCAGAGTGACACAGTTAACTGTAACAAAACGATTACTTGAGAGACAGCGCTGAGCCAGGCATATTGTAGCGTCCATAGCACTAATTCCAAATCCCCACCATCTGCATTTTTGGTGGAATCTAGCTAGAGGTCACTGCAGGGCGAATCTACTGGGATCTCAGATGGGAGCCGTTCCTGTCTTGGTGCCAGTGAAGGTAGTATTTTGATTAGAAATAGGCGAGGTGATCGCTTGGAACCAAACTGTCTGCGGTGTAGATACCAGAATCTACAACAGGGGTATAGCCTGGGGAGCAATTTAATATGTTAGGAGCACTCTAGTCTTTATTCCTTATTTCTTGACAGGAAATTTGTACATCAGACTAGTGACTGCGCCGGTTGTGCTACCATTCCTGAATAATATTCCAGGGAGCATTTTTGAACAGAATAATTCTCGTCTTCATGTCGCTGTTATCATCCAACGTGCTGTACATAGTGTCGGTATGTTGGCTTGATCTACAAGATCATTTGAAGTTTCTTACATCAAGCACGCATGGGATATGATTGGACGCCATATACAGCGTCATCCAAAATAAGCACGAACTGTTGTTGATTAGCGTCATCCACAATAAGCACGAACTGTTGCTGATTTGACTCAGTAAAACGGGTATGGAACTTCATTAACAAAATGACATACAGCACCTGTTCGACTCAATGTATGCGGGTTTGCATTCTTGAATTCAGCATCGTAGAAACTACAGACGTTATAATTTATCACCATTTTCCATCTTAAATAGCTGTTCCCTCGCATACTTTAAACTGTGCCCTTGAAACATTAATCAAATAAGCATATAGCCTAGACAAATGTTTCGTTCATCTAAACGAATTTTTATTTTTTATCACTGTATATAAAAGTTCCAAAAAATGTCAGCCATTGCATGAACGCTTAAAAATAAAAGTTCCAAAAATGTCAGCCATTGCTTGAATGCTTAAAATCTCCAAATAGTAGTTTCTTGTCGAAGTTTACTCGCTAGAATCTAAAATGTGGGTATTACTTGAAATTCGAATCCAAACCTGCTTGATCCACCGAATTAGCTAGCATTGTGTTACCCAAAGTTGGCAGTCAACGTCTGCTTAAGTAGTTAAAAGTGTGACGTCCCAGCCTACGTTTTGTTACATTTTACACATAAATAAGGTCCTGATCCCTTGCACACACGTTTGAGTAAAACCGAAGCATCTTAAACAAACATTTTATTATTAATTCGCTGAGCAGGAAAATTGCCGCAAAGTCTGAACTAAACTAAAATTTTAACGAATAGGTTACTCATAATTCCTGATTTACAAAACAAGCTAAGGAATAATAATACTTACTCTTCATTATAATTTTATTATTTAAATTTAAGAAAAGCTTTAGCAAAATACAAATTCACCTGCTGAAGATGCTACCAAAAAGGCCTCGACGTAAAGGAAGCATTGTGTAAATTCAGGTTAAAATTTACAGGATCATTGAGAAACAGCCACCGTTAAGATGCACTGAAAAGATATATTAGGTTTTAAAATACGGCTTTAATGTTGCTTTGCTCTTTTAACGAGCGAAACACCAGTCTATTTCAGTTGAGGATGAACAGCGACACCTAATCTTTATCAAAGTTAACAAATATTGTCTTACCTTCATTATTAAATAATAATAATCGAATTAACTACGTTTTTCATATTACAATAAATAATTAGAAGTGTAAATTTTGAAGCATATTTTACCTAAAACAAATTCTAAAGTATTAAAAATAAAGTGTCATTGCATTAAAAATGAAATTCATCATGTCCACAATTCCTTTCTGTCTGAAGTCCATAAAATTGGATAAAACAACTCAAAATTGATTATAAAAATAATCATAATGTCTTAATAAAGCCTGTATACCTTATGCTCGTAAAATAGCGTTACTGTGTGTGAACATATAAATAAAATAATGAAACTTTAAAGAAGAATTAAATATGCTACTATTATATTAATATTTTTGAGTGCTATCAACTGCCTTTTCCCAATACAACAGGTAGATTAATAATTTTGTAAATTTTAAAAATGAGATGTCCTTGCTTAATAAGAAATCTTTTGAAAATTATAGCATTATCTGCAGGACATTTAACAAGGTATTGTTTCATTAAAGGACACTCCATTATATAATTATCCCGAGACTCAATGTCTTCGCAGACACAATTATAAGTCCATGTTAGTAGTATAACCTTCCGAAAGAAAACTGTGGAATCGAAATTTTGCTATTTAGATCAGTTGTTAGTAGATCGTTAAAGGTGTGTCTGCCCTGTTCACGAAATTCTTTTTGCCATTTTTTTACTGAGATTGCCAAGAGATATTTTTAATATATAATCTAGGCCAAAAAATGGAAACATATTCCGTATTGTTATTTTCAGAGGCCTCTCTTGCTAACTAGTCCACCAACATATCGCCATGGATATCAGCATGAGATTTTATCCAACAAACATTGGTGTGGATTCATTTCCTGTTTCGTAATAATTTTTAAATTTTTTAAATTAATAGTGATCTTCGGAAATAATTTTAAATTGCAAAAAATATTGACATACTACTAGTACACATATGTGAATGAAAAATTATATTATTTAAAATACATGCAATTGCTTAAATAATAGCTAATGGTTCTGCCTGGAATACACTATTTTCATTGTCAAGGTGTCCTTTCCATTGTTACTCTCAAGTAAAAAAAATAAATAAACTCAGTAGCGCAACAGCCCTAGTGGGCCATGGTCTGCAGTGCCCTTTTTCTGCCTTCTTAAACCTTTTGGGGCCTCAGAGTGCACAGCATATGCTCTGAACAAATCGTCAGCTTGTCGCAGGGTCCCCTGTGTTTAGTCCCCAAGTGAACTTGGTATTCATTTTATCGACACACTTAAAAGATGAAAGGCTGAGTTAGCCTTGCCCAGCCGTGGATTGAACCCCGAACCTGTGGCCCAGCTAGCCATTTCGCCACCGGGTGGTCTTTCTTTAGTAGAATCCCAGATTATCATTGCTGCCTAGACTGGAAAGTGCTTAGTGACGCTGATTTCTGAAGGACCCGAGTTAGAATTCCGGAGAATGCATGGATGTTTCATATGTACGATGTCTGCGCAGCACGGAGACACTCAAACTACACGGCAAACCGTAAGCTCTACCGAGAGGTAAGTGGTAAGTATAGAGAACTGGAACCCTTGGATTCGTCCTTCGGGGTGCTGTTCTTCAAAAGTGGGTCGGAGCTGAGCAACGTCGGACTGTTACCTGTACGGTGCTCAAGGGTCGTGACTATTGATTAGTTCAGACAAGCGAGAATAGTCACAAAACAACAACATCATAATTAATTTTAGAGCTATCAGTGTACATTCTAAGAATTATATTGCGATATAATAAATGTTAAGGTTGTGTTTCCTTATTACTTTTATTAATGAGTACACTTTTATGTATCCCCGTATGTGCTGGATGAATGTTACCTGAGGTCGAGACGCTTTCGTTATTTTGTGGATTGGACATTTATTTAGCATAATTTGCTTGCCTTTTGAGTTGTAGTACAATCATGAGAACTGCCTTATGCGGTACATGAATATGCAATGGATGTAAATCTGCAAGCGCAATAGCTGCAGAAATTAAAATAAGTAATTAAAATAAGTCTTGGTAATTGTAAGAATAAATAGACACTTGGTGCGTAGTAGATGTTTAGTTTTTTCTCTCTTTTTCTTTGGAAATGTTGCGTAAGTAACAATGTTTACTACCGGAGTGCTATCCATACATATATATGGCTTCAAACCCCAATTAATGCCACTTTTAATATGATCTGGAATAATTTTGTTCCTTTTTTTAGATTATCTATATGTTGTATCCACCTGAGCTTTTCATCTTATATTAAGCATCTCTCGATAAGGCTTACGGCTTGGCATTAATTATTTAGCACATTTAATTCACATTCAATTGATTTTGAAAATAGGTTAAAGTTTTATTTTTTTCCCGGGTTACTTATAATACGTGCTAAAGATTTATTTTCTAAGATGGTTAATTTGTATTTAGAACAGAATGAATCGAAAAACTTAATAATAGTAATACAATAATTCTGTAGTTTTCTCAAGTGTTGCCTTTAATAATAAATGCTGTATACTACTAATGCGTTTGCTACTACAGTAATATAATTTGGTCATTCAGCTGTCAAAATTTTGTTAAAAGTGATGTTCCATAATACAGGACCAACACAAGATCTTTGAGGACAGCCTTTTGTTTGTTTCCTTTTTATTCTTTCATTATCGTGAAAGAGAAACAAGTCGTGGTCTTCGGGGGAGTTCATGATAACCTCAAGTATATTTAAGGGACTAGGTGCTTAGGTTCTTTTATTACCAAAACTTATCAGTTGCACGTTCATATTTAGGTTTGAGACAGCTGTGAGGATTCCTGCTTTTCTATTTTCATCAATTATTTCTTTCATTTCATCAAATGCATGTAGATTGTCAGTGGGAAATCCATATTAATCATCATTTAAAAACTTGTTTATGTTAATATGATTCTGAAGATAAGTTTTTCTTATATTTTACCTAAACCAGAAAGAAAACAGATGGGCTGAAGAGAGTGAGGATGGAAAGGTTCTTTATGTCTTTTTAAAGAACTAACTTGACCCTATTTTGAAAATGTGGGGAAATATTTTACATTCCAAGAGTTTATTGAAACATTAATGGAAAATTCGTAGTATGCCTCAAATGCTATTTTAATTAGGGAAGTTACAACTTTTTAAATTTTTATTTGATCGACTGGTTCATCTTCAATATAAGTCAAAATCGTACATTTATTACCTACAAGCAGCTGTGAAAAAGCGACTTTTTAGCGTTTTCTCATAACTTTACTTATAACGGTTGTAGATTTTACAAGTAAAATATCTACTCGAAATTATCAGGTTAGGTGAAGCTTTGATTAATACCAGTAAATTATCACACGTTTTGTGGTTATAAAAATAATTTTCTGTTTCCTCAGTCAGTGCATTCGTGGTAACACGTTGAGCTGGCAATCAGAAAGAATATCCGGAGTTTGAATTCCGGCTAGGGCATAGTTTATGTCTCGTGCTCTGCCTTCGAAAGTTTTAAACACAGTGGCGCCTGAACTAACGTATGATAGACGATAATTTGTACCGCATAGAATAAGATACATTCTGCAAGAGGAGAAGAGGAAGAATGAGCTTGTTCATTTACATTACTTATACATAAGTCCCGTGATCTCTGAGGTCATCTACATTGTTTGTTAAGATCAGCTATACATAAGTCACATGACCTTTGAGGTCATCGGAATGTATCTCACGCCCGCCTTTTAACTAGGAGAGTAAGTAAAGAATTTTCGCATCTATTACTGTATGCTTTCGTGGTGTAACTTGTAGCGCATCCGTCTAACTGGAAGGTCCAGAGTTTAGATCTCATCAACGGCAAGCCTATGTCCCACATTTCTTATTCCAAAACATTCTGTAAAATCATGCAATTAAACATGGAAAGCGTGAATAGCTTTGATTCCCTCTTGAATTTTGAAGAGGGAATACCTTCGAAGTGAATATTTACAAGCTCTTATTGCTTATACGCATAGAATTCTTTAAATGAAATAGCTATTCGAGCTAATTATCAATACGAATATTTAAGTCAGTATGAAAGAAATTTTATCAGTTCACATTAGCATGAGATTTGGGTCAAGTTTATATTAATATAAATTAAAAAATAATGTTCAGTAACATAAATTAATGTAATTAAATATATATATTTACCTACGGCAATAATATGGCTTTTGAATAAAAGAAATTATAATTACTCAATATATCTAAATGCGAAAGACGACTCAAAGTATCCGCAAGTAATCTCTTAAATAAACAAAAAATGAACAAAATAGAATACATAGTGAATACATTTTTATGCAAATGTGAAAATGCATTCTCTATGTCCTCCAATGTAATAAGAAAACTGATTGGCAAAACATTTATAATATCAATATGTAATTTAGAAGTAGACAAGCATAAAGATCTGATTATAAAAGTTATACGTGGCGAAAGTTCGATACATACCAGAAAAAAATGTGTAAGTTTCTTCACATGCATTTTCATTTTTATAACTAGAAGAACTAAGGCTTGTTTAAAAAAACTTTAAAGCTTAATGTATTTAACTTTGTTTCATTTTTCCTATTAAAATCTTGTTGCATTTTCCTACACAAAGGGCTTTAACTCTTTCTAACCTAGTCTTACTATTTTATGCCATTGATTTAAGAAGATAAGTTTCTTCCGTCTTATACATACACGTCAGCGTCTCTTTTCAGGAAAGCCAAGACTTAAAATTCTTGAATAATGATACAGTATACATCAAGAGTGATTGGCGTCCGGAAACAAGACATATAATTTGTGTCTTGCGTAAAAGTAACAACGCAGACAAAGAAAAGTGTAGTTTCGAAGGAGATTTCAGGTTAGACAAATAAATATGTGACAAAATTCTACATGTAGACAAGTGTGTTAAGAAAATTGTATACAAAAGCAGTAGCAGAAATTAAGTTAAAAGAATTAATTTTAAAATATACTTCGGAATTAGATAATAAAAATCTTTGATCCGTCAGGCACATTAATACTTTTTTTCGCTATTTAAGCATGTTGCGCAAGTAAATTAACTTGGGATTCTTTAGCAGCTTTCAAGAGACATGTGTTTCTAGAATTTTCTGTAAGATTTACAATTTAAGATTGTTTAGTATTACTGCATTAGTAGCATTAGATAATACGATTTCTAACGCCTTAATTATATAATAAATTCAGAAATTACAATACTGAAACCCACCAGCGGTCGAGTGGTAAATCTGCTGAACACTGGTAGTTTGGACCTGGGTTCGACTTCAGGAGTACAGGCTGGTTACAGGGACGTTTTCGTAGTGTTTCCCATACGTAACGCGGGTACGAGCCAGTTTCACTTAGAAAGTCTTCCCCAAAGGCATACCTCCCCTTAGGCATAGTGAAGGCCCTAATGTGCTTTGCCATAACCAATTAAATTAGAATTTTATGCTTAGATATTGTTGATGCTCAATGTTTACATTTCATTACCTCCCGCGAAGATAATTTCTTTGACAAACATTAACTTAGGAGGTAAAAAAAGCTAGATTAGGCCAAATCTTAAATTCTGTTTCGAAAGACGAAGAAAGAAGTGACAGAGGAAATCATCGATCTTGAAAAATGTCTTAATCAATGTTCGAACATGTAGCGGTAATTGGAAAATAAAATCAGGAAATAGAGATTGTACAGATGTCAGCGAAGAATCTAAAGCAGTAAAGTCTTTTTTAAGTAAAAATATTGCCAGCGGACATGATGAAATTTTTGCCATATGAAAATCAAGGTAAATCCAGAGATTAGAACTGAAAATTATTGAACATTCACCTGTTGTGAGTAAGGTGACTAGAATATCCCATCCCAGAGTAGAATATCTCATTTATTATGACTAGTGCATTGCATCCCTGATTCTTGCTCTATTATTTAATTCTCACCATTTGAGGAAAGGAATAACCAAGTCACAGACATAAATGGGTATTGAACAGATGCAGATGCCTTGGTGAATGCCTTAGAATTGTCAGTTGGTATGGAATTTCAGTACTTTTTTGTAAGCGCGGCTGCCGAGATTGAATCGCCAATCAATCGAGCTATCTCGCCAAAACATTGCCGCGTGTTCTTATACCTCACTGAGTGAAGATATATCAGCACAGGCTGCGTATTCTTATTACCTCGCCATATAGTCTATATTAGCGCCGTGTATCATTTTTGCTGTTGCAGCGAGTTTTTATATTATTAATTTTTGATGAAGTTTTCGAACTGGCATTGTTTATTAAAAATATATTTATTGCTTTTTTGTGTGAATATGACGCTAATAATCTTTAATTTGCGAAGTAATGAGGTGGATGCCATATTATTTTCTCAAAATAGAGGTCTTTTATCTGACAAATGAGTATGCGAAAATGGCCGCAACGTGAAGTGTTAAAGACGAAACCATTTCGAGGTGCAGTGTTAAAGATTGCAAAACGAAGAAGGACCTCCGTATTGAAAATTGGTTTAGTGGTTTCAGAATATCACTGTAATTAGATTTAAACTGTTGAGTGCGTACGGGTTCGTAATAGATTGATTCCACAAGTCCGATAAAACGTTAATAAATTTATTCTTATCACAAGAAATGGGACAAAATGATTCATAATCTTATCTCTCTAAGAAATGCCAGACGTTCCTATGACCTAGTGCATAAATCGGTAATAGAGGTATAGAAAAAGAAGTATGACACGTAATAACGTTATGCATTTTTAATATTCCTTTCCCTCAAAAAGCGCAAAGGAATATTAAAAGGGCATAATAGATTAACGTATTGAAATTGTAGCAACACATGGAAAACTTTAACGGTTGGTTTGGTTTGTTTGATTATGGAAAAGCATCGAGGACTATCTGCCTAAGGTGAGGGATGCCTTAGTGGAGGCACTTTCTAAGCGAAATTGACTCCTATATACGTTACACACGGGGACAAACACGAAAATGCCCTTGCAGCGAGCCAATTCACTGGAATTCGAACACCAGACTGAACTGCTAGTGTACAGCGGCTTTACCGCTCGGCCACTGGCGGGCGCTGAAAATTTAACGCTGAGCGATGAATGCGTCATAGAACTTGAGGCGCGTTTCCGTTAATTTTTACTGTATAAAACTGAATCTAGAAATGTTTTTTTCTTTTGCTTGAGATTTTTTTTACTTTGTATTACTTCGAAAACTCTTAACGTTTAGGGTTGCAAACACACAGTTAAATTTAATTTGCTTTTTAATTAGCAATTTTAAAGAAATTACTGATTTGAAAATATTCAACATCGCTTTTGAGCTTTAATTTTTAGTATTTGTCCCAATGTTTTCTCTCATTTTAAGTAAATAATCTTTTATTAAAACTATTTGATAATTAGTCCTTGAATCTTGCAGGTAGTCAATAAAAAATATATTTGAACAGTTTCAAACTTGGTTCTCATCAAAGTTTGTATTCTAGAGCGGTCAGTGTTTCTCCGCTTTGAACCAGAATTCTTGGAAAAGGTCAACCATGTCCTCGTTGGGAATCAAATCCTATGTCAAGTTTTAGTTCCTACTGCTTGATATTTATACATAGTCTAAAGTTTCTAATAAATTCATACCCTAAAATACATATACATTTTGTCAGTGTACTTAAGATAAACCAAAATTCCATTTTCCAAATGTCAGTCATTTGGAGTTTCTTAAAAACGTAACGCATAGAGCATTTTAAAGATATAGGAACTGAACTGAAAAAACTTCTTTTGAGAAAAACATATTTAAAGTGTCTGTTATGTGTAAAACATTTTCATGCCTTATATTTTTCTTTTTTGTGTATAGTGGTTGGGGGAGCCGGCTACGATACCAAAGAGCCTGGTTTCGAATCCCGGAGAAGACATGGCGGTAACTGTCCGCCATGCCTTCTGCGGGATGCTTTGGAAGCATCTCTGGGATGCTTCTCCGGGATCCAACAACTTGGCCCACCTGTTAAGTGCCTCCATTATAAAGTGACTACCACTTCTTGCCTTAGTAGTGACGAAGTCGGCTGAGGGCCCGCCATTGGAACAAAAAAAAAACATTTCCTTTTGTTTGTTTACATTTAACACTCGCTCATTAGAGACTCTAAATATTCTTACGAACTCTCCCTCATTAAAAACACTACCTTTAAGAAGTGCTCTTAACATTATACTATGCATTTGTAACAATAACTATTTTTATATTCAATTCGTATGTGATGTTTTCCTATGTATTTTGTCCATTAAAACGAAAGTTTACTTCCCTTTCGTTTCCCGTTCTGTCTCCGTACGCATAATTTTGTGCACTTATTTGGAGAAATGGATAGAGGAAACAGATATACTTCCGCATGTCCTATATTTAATGCATTTCGGTAATCGAATTTAGATTTATTAAAGGAGGGTTATTCTCTCCCTCTTAGCCTTTTCTTCGAAACAAATATTTTTGGACAATTTGTTTTCAAAACCTATTGTCGATAAATGCTAGTCTTTGATACATAAGCAATATTTTAGAGACATATTTTTTACCTATTGTCTTGTATAATTTTAATTCTGCTTACATTTGTTGGTAAAAACTCATAAAAAACACGAAAGAAAGATATAAGTCGAACATTTTGAATTATTTAGCAATGCGTTAGACGCGAAGATATTTGTTCGTGTAGAGCAACGTAATAGACACGCATAATAACTTTCAGATTTAATTTCATATATATCAAGTATCATCTAAATTGAGTTGATCCTTTCGGCATGTCTAAAAAGTTAGTTTAAGGATTATGCTGGAAATTTAATAGTTATTTCTATGTTACAGATTATTCAGTAAAATTGAAATATAGACTTACTCTTATGATCTCTCGATATAATCTTCGACATTGCACATTTTGTCCCATCAAATTAATAGTCTCATGGTAACATGAATATCCTGATTTGCTGATGTAAAGGACTGAGCAGTGAACCATATGTATAATCATGGGATCCGTATGAAACAGATACTTCTTGGGAGTTTCTTGAATTATCGGCTACAAAAAATCATGCTACTACGATCCAGCGAATATGAATGCGATACTGCAATTTCCAACTTCCGTCTTGCGACCAAACACATACAAACTAGTCATAGGATAATGGGCAGTCTCAGGAATGACAATGAATGGAGAAATCAGAATATTACGCAGCTTGTTCTTTAAACTTCAGACAAGCTACAATAAAGAACTTGAAATGTATCCATCATTTGCATTTGGCCTTTGGGTAGTTACTGAGCAAGAATCACAATATATGAAACGAAATAAGAATACATATTTAACAACTGTGGCATTCACATGAGCTGTCTTCATAAGAGAAAAGCCTTAATGGCGCCAATCAGTGGATCATCAGTTCAGTTGCAATCTGCGCAACAATGTCCGTGCTTCATCCAAAGCTTAGGTATTTTGTACCAATTCATGTTCTACACTATTGCACCGCTCTAAACGGATTATAAGGGCTTAATAATGTGGTAAACTGCAATCGCTTTTTGCCGTCGAAAAAACGATTATACTATAATTTTGCGCATGTGCAATCAGTTTTTAAAATTGCTGTGAAAAATCGTAAGATTGAAACTGATGTCATGGGCAGTCCATTTCCGATCATAAACATAAGAGTGAAAGTAATGTCGCCAGTGGTATCATAGGCAGTCAAGTTCTGACCATAATGATAAACGGCTGATACTAGAATATAGGAAACGACCTACTAAACTCATCGTGTTCATTTTTACACCTCTGTCTGAAAGCATTCCAACACTTTAACATCCCATCGGTGTAGTTCTTTCTGAAAGCATCAGAATTTCGAGCTTTAGAGAAATTTAAGTAGCTAAGAGCCCTGTTTATATAATTTTGACTCAAGCAACAGGCAACATACGTTTTGTAGTTTTGATTGCAACTTGCAAACGAGGAGTGTTCAAATAAAATCTTACTTTATTGCTTCAGATATGAGTAGTTATTATTACAGTTCTTTCGAAATGCAGTGATTAATCAATTGATTTGAGCTTAAATTTAGCTATAAAGTAAAAACAGTATCAACAGTTTATAAACGAATGATTTATAGGTAAATATATACGTTTAGAGCTATAATGAAATATTGAAAATATATAAATAGAAGGGGGTATAAATACGAATTATGAAATATCACACAGTATAAAGTAGATTAAAATAAGAAGCGCTTTCATACGATTATGCTATCAAACTTAAAAGATAAATTAATGTATAAATTAGGTTCTTAAAAGATATTATTTGCATATATTTTTTCGTTCTTTGTCAAAATTTAATCGTTCTTGATTCGCCATAAATTTTAAAAGCAGAAATTTGTTCAGAATATTTGAGTTTCTCAGAGAGTTTCTCGCATATGATACAGTTAAGTGACTTAAATAACAATAGCATATAAATATATTCATGATTTGGATCAAATTTTACTCATTTAATATTCCACTGTTTCTTAAGTGAACAACAGTTTTGTGCTTCTAAAATGCAATCAAAAATTCAGAAGACTTATTGCGATAAGGCAATTTTATATTCGGGCGAGTGTGACAGCTTATATATTTTACATATGCATTGATTAAACCGAAAAATAAGGTACTACTGAATGCTGCATAACTCATGTATTATACCGTTAGTACAGCTCTCAACTCAATCCAGAACAAGATTTAATAATACACAGGCATACGCAATTTCAATATTACGTACTATTCTCATTACTTTTTGAAAAAAGCAACAGAAGGAGAAATTTAATCTGTCCACATAATTAATAAATAGCAGTCCGTAAGTATTGGAAGAGGGGTGTAACTTAACATAATATGGCGTTTGGTATTGTAGCGATCTAAAGAACTAAGCTAATTATGTCATACATACAGCGAACATTGCCGTTTAAATAATACTTGAAGAGAAACCAAAATGGAAATTCCTAGTTTGCTGGTTATTGCTATAGTAACATCATGCGGCGAAACTAAGTACATCATTAATCTTTTCTACTGGTTAATTATAGCTACCATATTCCTCTTCTGTAACTGCTGATGCACCATAAGGAATACTTTTAGGACTAAATAATAATTGCATATCAGTCAACCGATTGAATGATTCTTACGATAAAACGTACACGTTAGTAACCGTCCCGAATGTCTTAGTGTCATTTTTTATATAATATATGGCTGCACATCTAGAACTGATTAAATGATAATTATTTAAATTATGTAGTGAAGGAACTGTTTATGCTAATAAGTAATATTTATGCAATCGGTTATGCTGGATTTCAAAATGACTTCTTACGAAATTGAACTATACTTTTTAAATCTCTTTCAGACGAAAGACACCAGGCATTGAAACATGTTTTATACGACCATTAAATCACAATTATATTTGCTAGCTTACAAAATTTATTACTCTTTATTGCATTATTATCTTCCATATAACTATTCATTTATAAAACTCTCATTTAGATGGTTAACATTCGATAAATATTACAGCTGTAAAAAACTGAAATTCCTATAACCACTGTAAGAATTATCTATACCCCATCATTTACACAAAGAGTTTTCTAACTGATTTTTGAAAAAGTAGAAAAACTGTGATTTTTTTAAATAAAGATTAAGATTTTAATATTTCGGTCCCTCATATCTGAAAAAGGATACTTTCACCAGTGAAGACATAACAACATCGAAATTCGTTAAAATTATTTCTGGTATCCAATAGCTTGCATACTATTTAAATTGATAAAATGTAAAATTGCAAATGCACAAAAGCAGCAACGATAAAGTTTCAGAGTAATACAAAACCAAAACATTCTTAATGCATCGATATTGTAGGAGCCAACAAAAAACACAAATGGGAAACTGAAGATAAAATATCAGAGTCCCCATTGTGTTTCATTAGAATACGTAAAGTAGATTGTAACAGGGAAAGTACAGGGTTAGCATAAATGATTCATTCCTTTTGAAAAGGCTATATTTTCAAAAGTATTACGGATACGCACATGAAAAATATATGAAAAGAACCATAAACATACCAAGTTTTTTCCCTATTTCACCACGTTTCCGGGATAAGTGGAACGTTGCTTCAGGGGTGAGGGAAATATCATCTTGGTGGTGAAATCTTCGTCCTCCAATAATGATTCAAAAATCTAGTGGACGGGCGTAATCCTACGGCTTTATCTGTTGCATACACATGGTACCTTTTGAAATGCAACCGTTGACGCCAAATTTTCCATACAGAATTTTATGGTGCTCTAAACATCTTGTCAATTGACAGGACGAACACCTGGACAACAATGCTATCAAATGTATGGGATGACTCTATTATCGTCTAGACGTGTGTCGTGTCATCAAAGGGGCACATAATGAATATTTGTACAGGGTGTATAAACTTAGTGAGTTTGTGGATCTTTTCATATGTCTTTCATGCGTGTACGTAAAATAATTTTGAAAATATAGCCTTTTCAAAACGAATAAATAATTTATTCTAACTCTGTGTTGTGAGTTCATGTTTAATGGAAACGTAGCGTTTAGCAATAAACCCTATATCCTTTGAAAAAGTACTAATATGTCTTTTAGTTTTTAGTTAAAATGAAAAAAACATAACGAATTTCATTTCCAGAACTGAAATAAAATGTATAAACAAATTTTATAATTACGTAAATATTATTCTACGCAGAATACTTTGCATCTTTTATTTATAGATTTTGAGTAATTCATTTGTTGCAGTACTTATGCGTTAATTACGCATTTTTTAGTCATTTGTAACTCCCACTTGTTTCCTGTTTCTCCGTACATACTGCATGTAATTTAAACAAATAACAGACATAACAATATAGCAAACATATGCATAACTTTAAAGCAGTAACTCAGGTCTGTTACCGAGTTTGACGGCGGGAAATGATGCAGCAAACCTCTTCATACATTACCTTATTTTAAAGCTATGGGTTGTGCCTAGGTAATAAATGATCGCAGAATTAATTATATTTGTGCCTAGAAGAAAAGGACATTCAACATAAAATATGTTTAATTCTGAACAATGGGCGCTTTGTTCCACACAGCTTCTGCATTGATAGATTAACCGATTGGGCATTGTATGTGGCAGCACACTGAGGAGCAACTTAACGCCTACCTCGGCGAAAATGCTTATCACTAAAAATACCGTTTTCTAACAACAGTTAGAGGAATATTTAAACACTCACATACATTCTAAACTGATATCATAACATTTAGGGACTCATCCCTAGCATAGTGACTAATGCTGATACAGAAGGCCGCTCTAGTTGTAACCTTCCTACAGCATCTGTACTCGTAAATACTATGCCTCTTTTAGATGCTTGCATGTACAAGTTCTGTGACATACTATCTTAACATCTTTTTATAATATACATACTGCTTTAAATTAAATTCATCAGAATGTTGATGCAACCATGCATCGGAAAAAACTTGTGCATCGTCCAGGGTCCGAGTGCACCGTCCAGGGTCCAGGTTCCGCTAGTCGCCGCGATTAACATGCAAAATGCATGTTGTTTTCCGGCTATCTTGATGTAATTGCCTCAGCGGGCGCTTGAAGTAAGGTGATTACTTGATCAATGAGTCCAAGAGGACAGCTAGGAGGGATGAAGAGTGAGTAATTGATACATAAAACAGTCTTATAACAGTCCTAATGGCCGTGAAGATTACGTTGGGTAACAATAATGATGACGGCATATCAAATCAAAGTCCATGATCGCATATGTCACGCAATTTGAGTTGAATTCATCCAAAAGTGCAGAACAAAATACTTTACATTGGAGTAAATGATAAATGAACTGTTTCTCCATTTCCAGCTGAACTGCATTTAGCTACAAACCTTTATTTCAGCTAATTTTCCGATTTTTTTTTATTTATTTAAAATTGTACAAATTTATTATTTTAAGTATTCATGATTTCTATGTTATCAGTGTGATAGTTTATAACTATTAAAATGTTTTATTACAGAAGAAATGGATATACCTAGTAAGCATCATTTTCTGAGTGTTAGGAATATCTTGAGATCATGACAACTCCTTACTGAATGATATGTAGTAACGATTATATCATTAAAAGAACAAAGACGCGTACAGCTTACAGGTACCTGCAAAATACATACTGCAACTGACACATATTGCGAAAAAAGTATAATCACTAAACTATCTATGTTTATCACTAAACTAGTTTAAAACTATAGATGACATGTTAGTTTATAACATGTTATCTATAGTTATAAACTAACTATTATGTTAATCACTAAACTAAACTATGTTTTGAATAGAAACACCGTTAAGATTCTAATATTTGAACTGACGTATGTTGAAAGGTAGGGAAGGTCATGCCATTTACAGACAGTGGTTTGGACAGAATGCATTAAGGTACCTAATGGGCAACTGACACCTTGCATTCTGCTTAGTGGATATCAGAAAGATCACCCTGCTAAATGCCCACCATTAAGCTGCGGAAAATCATGCATAAGAGTGCTCATATTATCTTTCTTCGCAAGAGCAAATCATCTGAGTAAACAGTTCTATAACAAAACACGAACACTTCTCCTTGACAATAAAAATCGATAAATCATTTTCTTGTCATTAATTTATCCATTTCTCTCTCTTTTTGTTAAAAGTAGCCAGCACAACAAGCAACCACTCCTGCAAGTAAGTGGCTTCGCTTCTCAATATACCCAAAACCTTACATCCTATACGGAGTTACAAACATGGCATCACATTTTACTGCCATCTGCACTCATGTGTCAAAGAATATTAATTTTTGTATGAGGCATTATTTTATTCTTTCGTTATAAATATTACGTGAATCATGTTGCGAAAGTTTGTTTATTTTCCTTCCGTGGGTTTTAGAGTTTTTGTTTTGTTTCTCGAAACCATACATATTGTTTCACTTCCTTTCCTTTACAATTGTCTTCATTTGATTTCCCAGTTATTTAAGTTATTTGTTCTAAAATACGGAGATATTTTTCATCCGGTGTCAAAACTTCCAAATTAATAAACTTAGACCATATTCTCCTCAAGAGATGCAACATTTTAGTTCTAATTATGAAGCAATTATGCTCACCTAAATTATTTTTTATTTACTTTTTAAAACACACAATAGCATTAAAAGCATAGGCATCCAACAAAAACAACCAAAGACACTAATTATATTCACTTAACACATCAAAAACTGGAAAGGATATACGTTGACAAGATTTTTTTTACTTTAATTTAAATACAAATTTGCAACGAAAGTTTAAATAACTGGTAAAATTCGACTTTGTGGAAGTTCTGTTTTGAAAGAAAAGGATTCACGGTGTTCTGAAACATTTTAAAATGCAATGAGATTCTGATTTAAATCAATATCGAAAGAGGTGGAATTTTTTTCAATGCCTATACTCTCAGTCAGTATGCTGTTATTGTAGATACTGTTCTTAGAATTATCTGCCTTAAGTTGTCAATGTAACAAACTGAATTAAATCAGCTGAGAGCTCCAACTATAAGATCTGCATCTGGCAGTGACATACTCTCTTATACAGTAAAGCTCCAAGTAATCGATGGGATCGAGAAAAATAACATGAAATCAGTCAGTTCGAAAGCCGATAACTTCTGTATCATTTTTAGCTTTCCTTTGTAGATATATTAGCTATTTTATATTTCTTTTTTATAATACATAAATATTTTTTTGTTTAGAAAAACTGTTGCCATTCCGTTTGATAATAACTGGAAATTCCATGATTTATACAAGTTTTACATTTCTGAAATTTTATTGTGAATTTTATTGCTAAAATTTAATTACCTATTCTACGAATAAAATCTCATTGGTCCAGAAACTTTCAAACTTCTGCGGAGATGGTCGTTTTAATGAGGCAACATTAAAAATTTAGACGTAATTAGGTACTCAAAAATGCTAATTACAGGACAAGGTGATCATACTGAGCTAGTGGTCATTATAAACAGATTCCCTGTATTTGAAATACCTTTAATTTGTTATTGAAATTACAGTTCTATTTCCTTAATATATTAAGAAAATAAGCATCAATAGACTCACTTAAAATAAAACATACAGAAGGAACAAATGAGTATACACCTACGCAACTCCAGAACAGTCGTATAAACTGGCAAGGACAGAAGCTCAGCTAAATAAATTACATGTCTGCTGCTCCTGTCTAAGATGTGGATGATTTTGTAAGCCATGTTTTCTTTTCACAGCTCTTCGTCCCTTTTCATTTTCAAAAGGAAGGAAATTTGGGAATTTTTTTGGTTTTCTTCTGTTTGGTATTAGTGTTTTACTTCAAAATTTGCAAATTTGCAATTTCATTATAAATATCATACATTGTAATGTAATTAGTTCTTAAGACTTTTCTTTTTGTCATGCATTTTACTTTCCTTTCTTGTTTTAGGCATTATACGCTAATTTAATTTTCGGATTTATATATTCTTCTGAGGGAAGCTTCTATTAGTACATTATTTATTATAAGTAAGCAAGTTTTTATCTTTACTTATATTACTTCATATCTAAGTTCATATTTAAAGTCAGTTCCGTATTATATATATTTTTACTTGCCTACTGGCTTGTAATGGATTGAATGTACAGGGAACCGATGATAGCTTGGCAAAATTTATTTTCCCAAAGAAACACTACTATTCTGGAACTTTTCCCAAACTCCTCGTGCAGCTGTTCTCAGTAGGATAAAACACAATCAATAGTTATTACTCCAAAACTACTGAGAAAATTAAATACAAAGCTATGCAAAGCGCCTCTAAAGAGCAAAGCATGCACAGAGATTCCTCAGTACTCCGAAGTCAACTCTGAAAAAAAAAATGAGAACTGATATTCTCTCCCTTCTTATATAGTCCTACTCCGACCGCCGAGAAATTTCCAGTACCTTTTCCATTTCTCGAAAAGACGGAATATAAGGACTAGATACACTTACATTTACACAAATAATTATATCAATTACGGTTATACAGGGAACGAACCAAAATGTCGCCAAATGATTGCCAAGTTAGGCGATTTCTTGTCAATTTAGAGAGATAGCCATTTACATTCATATTAAATGGCATGACCTTATAATCTTATTTTCCGGCTGAGCCTCACATTCCAAGGAATTTCATGTTACATTACACAAGAGATACTAAAATTGAGCGTATAATTTCACTATAATATTTTATGCATATATATATAGCATGCGTAACACTATAATGTAATGTAATATAACAGAGTAAATAATATGTGAATTTGTATATTTTCCGACTGAGCCTCACATTTTTGAAGCACTTGATGTTACATTATACAAGAGTTAATGAAATTATACATATAATGTCACTGAAATCATTTACATATATACAACACTCGTAAACATATAATATAATATATTATAGGAGTAAATAATATGTGAATTTGTAACTTTTGTCAGTGGGTAGCTGTCTAATTCTCATGAAAATTTACATAAATCACTGAACTGGAGTGAAAACATCATAATACGCCATAAAGTATTTTCTTCCTCCTTTCAGCATGCCTAACGGTAGCAAACTCGGCACGTATACGAGAGTTCGAGGTTCGAGTCTCGGCGAGGGCAATGTACATTTTTCATGTCCCCTGCTTCAAAAAAACACAATGACTGTACGAATGGGGCATGAATTAAAATGTGGTCTTAATTAAAATGTTATAATTCGTCTCTAGCAGGATTTGTGTATTGGATCCTCTAATATCCAGTTGCCCTTTAACTCTTTGAGGTGTAGGAAAATGTAATTAACTTTTTCAGCAAAACTCTTGTTTTATTTACTATATCAGGTGCTACAATGAAATTACGTGCGACAATTACACATACTTTGTCCAAGACGAGTGAAAAGAATGACCACCGGCCACAGAACATATCTCCCACAGACTCTATGGTACTTATGGAAACGGTTTTTCTTTTTCAAGCAGAGTGAAACTTTGCATGTGCTGCATTCCCACACTGTTTTCACAGGCCTTTTCTTGATGCTGCAGAGTGCACATCGTCGCGATGTTATCTTTGATGGCTGATGCTTATTTTCTTGAAGACTAATTGCTGCATCAACTACTGGGTTATGTTTCTTGATTGCCGTCTAGTGAGCTACAAGGGAACTTCAGAAACGGTCAGTCTTGAAAACCACTCACACGAATGAGAAAGACGTTCAGTAGAAAAGGTGGTTACTATAGGTAACCACCGCCCTTCAAAGAGTTAAAAGGGGGAAGTATATAGGATATTTTCTCCAGCCTTTCCGCATGCTTTAGTGGAGTAATTTGATGCATACTCGATGCGTATTCGAGTGGCCCAGGATTAGAGTTCTAGCAAGGGCACTGCGCATTTTTCACTTCTCCTGACATACAAAAAATGATTTAGCAATGCAGTTCAAAGTGTTAGTACTGGAAATAAATGAATAAATATTTATAGACAATTTAGTACAAATTCAGGCAAAAAGTTAACTGATAATATTTTTTAAAGGAGAAGCAAAAATAATTATCAATCGAGTTGCTTTTTTGAGTTTTTAATCCTATAATTGTATGAATTTCTAATTTTAATAAAAACATTTTAAGAAAAATGGCAAAATTCTCTAGCAAATTTAATAATTTAAATTTTTTTTAAATAAAACATTCATCAATGCTCCGATGCGGCGGGAATTGAATTTTTTTCTTTTCTTAGTTCAAATAAATAAAATAAATGCTGCAATATTATTAATGAGCAAAAGATACTAAAAATATGACGAAATTTCAGTAGCATGAATTCTATGTGCAAACAAAATTCAAAATTATGTATCTTATTTCTATAAAATGTTCCAAAGTAATTTTAAAAGTAAAAAAAAACCTTGAAATTTATTGCATGCGGATTCTTATAAATACAAATGCAGTGTGATCGGGGAATACAGGAGTAAAGTAAAATTCTTTTAATAACGGTAATTTGTTTAAAATGAATTTTAAAGTGGTATTAACTCCTGTCAAGTGGAATACAAAAGCGTAAAAGCATAATTACTAAGTTTTTATTTTTTATTTGTTTCTTTTTTTTTTTTTATTTTTTTTTTTTTTTTTTTTTTTTTTTTTTTGAAATGAGAAAATAATGAGTAAACTTTTAAAACAATAAGGTGGCCCGTGTCAGAAATATCTCAAAATATTTACATTTTCTTTTACTAAACGATCGTCAGTTTATGGTTGAAATTTGACTAATTTCGAATAACGAATTTATATACTTCTCTTCTACATACAAACTACAGGATAGTTTTCTTTTTGTTTAACAAAAGATTTTCTATAGTTAATATGTGATTAATATTCTGTAGTTTTTTTTCCAGGCTAATAATGAAATATTTTGACGGCTACTTTTAAATACTTCCCATAAAATAATCTGTAAAGTTTCAGAAATCTGGACACAGCTTCGAAGAAAATTAATATGCAGGCATATCATAATTATATATATGGAAATCAAAGGGGATGACAAAGCAAAGACAAATGCAGCTTGATCGATAGAGGAACAAAATAATAAGAAAAAGGAAAAGCTAAGATACTAGAATTTGTTAAAAAATGAGCTTTAAAAAAAACTGAAAGGTTTCAGATTTTAAATTACGTCCAAAGAGGCGTTTTTTAACGTTTTGTGTGTTACCTTTATTTATTAAATATCATGTTCTGCCTACTCAAACCATAAAATCCAGATCAACAGCAATATCGCAAAATAATTTTAAAATGAGCATATCTTTAGATTTTCCGATACAGAGTCTCTGCGCTGGAGGTAAAAATGTTTTTTTTTTCGTACAGTGTTGCCATTGCTCGCTTTGAAATCGTTTAGTTTCAAAGTTAGTTAGTTAGTTAGTTTTGTCAATCAAAAATTCTTTGAAGTGTTACAAAATACGAGATCGGTAATGAAACAATTTTCAAATTACAAATTAGGTTTTCTGCATGCCCATATTCTATGGAAGATTACGTTATTCAAATTTTGATGGCTCTAGGTACCGCCGTTTTATCTTAATGCGAGAAACATACATACATTCATGCAGATTCTTCATTATTTGATTTGTTTAAATAGAATATTGGGCTCTAATATTTGGTGGCAACAATTTGAAAAACGATTCGCCGTTTATATGTTTCAACGCAAAATGCCAAAACGAAATTAATAGTCCTTCAGGGCAAATTGTTTCCTTGGACTAAAAAAATTAAATAGAAGAAAAGTCTTCGTGATCCCTGGCGGGAAACTGAACGTCCTTTCAGTTTGGTCGTTTTATCTCAAACCTCAATGACATGACATGTTAAACTCCACAAAAATTAAAATCTGTGATGGGTTCTTTAACAATGAAACAACGAATTTTATTGATAAGTGAGAAAATGATTTGAAAGTTAAACATATACTGTGAATCCGATAAAGGTTACCAAATGTAGGCATTGTCAGCTAAAGGTTCTGCCGGCTAACCTAATGTCAGTTAAACGTGTTGACGGCTAAATGCCTTTTCGACTAAACGTCCTGCCAGCTAAAGGTCCATGTCAGCAAAATGTCCATTTCGGCTAAATGTCCTGTCTGAAATGCCTTCGATTGATTTTTAATGTAAACACAAATTCAGTAATTCCTGATAAACGAGAGGAGATAAATGATCATTTTGTATCAATTTTGTAGCACTGCAAACAAGACAAATTATTCCTTTTGTACGTCATAGCTAAAAGTGATTATTTCACAAAAGCAAACATAATATTTCGCATAGCTGACTTGCATTTTATTCGAAAGTCTGCCTGTATGAGCTTTGAAGACGACGATATTAGCTACAGTCACCCTAAAATTATTCATGAGTGATGGCCACCAGAAACCTTGGAGAGTATTTACTAGTATATTTTATCAAGAAGGACAGAGTACTTTTGGAGCAATTATCAGATATTTTGCTGTAGATGAATGTGAATACAGTCGCAGTTAAGAATACCTGCTGAATAAATACACTGTGATAGTTAAAGGTTTTATGTGCTTATAAATGAATGCTACTTCTTTAGCCAATACTACAAACGTGAAATAGAATATAGTTACTCTTAAAAATATGATACAATGCATTTACCTTTTCACATTCAAATCTGTTTTGCTATTCAACTGATATGATTTCCTTTTTAAAAGCGAGATCCTTATGCCTTTTTTAAAATGTATAATACAATATGTAAAAAGTTTTTTTGTCAGTTTTTTTATGCTTAATAATTTCTGTAATTTTATATAGTGTACGAATTATGTGTCTTAAGTAGTTGTATTTCTAATCTTGGTGTTTTGTACATGTTGTTGCATTTTCGTATATTTGTCATCTGCTTTCCCTGTGGCAAATGTGTCATCACAAGAACGTATCCTCGCATTTGTAACATGCCCTATCTAAGCACTTATTCTTCTGAATAATGTGTTATTAACTTGTCAAATGCAATATGTGCTCTTACTTCTGTAACTAGCTTAACATACATACCTAAACTTGAAATTGTAACAGTACAGGTCCACATGACTCAAATGTGTCACGCCTATTTTAAACCCTCATGAAATCAAATGCAACTGTGAAGGAGAATGTGCAAATCATAATTGTTGTTTAACTGTTTTGATTTCCTTTCTAAAATTAAGACTCTCATGCTTATATTATAATGTTTTTCTTTTATAAAATATAAAATGTATTTTTTTTGTAGTTTTTATGCTTTTGTTTGTGTATTTATTTGTAGTGTATGAATTCTGTGCTTTACTAGATGTTTTTCTAATCTTGGTGTTTTGTACAGTTTGTTACATTTTAGTTTAATTTGTCATTTGCTTCCACTGTGACAAATATTTCTTCACAACAATGTATCCTCGCATTTGTAACATGCCCTATCTCAGCACTTATTTGTCTAACAAATGTATCCACATTCGTTACTTACCCTTTCTAAGTACTTATATAAATTTTCGTGACAGGTGCCTGGTTTGCTTTCCAATCGGTCGTTTGCGTATAAAATGTAATTCGCTTAGCTGCAGTTTTAATGTATATGGGTGTACCGTTTGTGTATGTACGTATCCGTCTGCCAGTTAGAGCATGTACAATGCATGTAGTTTATAATGCATTGTACATGCTCTAACTGGCAGACGGATTTTGTTGTATCTCAGTAGCATGCATTTTCTGAGTACTTTTAATTCCTTGATTAATGTATCAGTTTCAGTTTTAATGTTTTGAATGTTATTGTTTGTCGTGCATAGCACATGCTCTGTTTGTAAATCGATCTAACTTATCAAAGGCAGAATTTGTTAATACTTCATATTTGGTACGTTCGATTCTTTGTTTATATATCTTTACATTTAACATGCCCAATCAATGTATTCATTCATATGTAACAATTGGTAGTATAACTGTTACGATTTTCTTTTTTAAAATTGAGACTCTCCTGCCATTTTTATTTTAAAATGTAAAATTTAAAATGTATAATGTAAAATTATTTTATGTAGTGTTCCAGTGTTTGCCTTTGTAGACGGCAGCTGATTACTGCCATGTCACTATGCTTTTGTAAAACTTCTGTATATCACATCAGACGTACTCTTCAACGTATGTTATGTACCTAATCAATTTGTATTTATTGCATAATTGTAACCTCCGTAATTTTAACTTTGACAATAAATGCCCGACTGATCTGCTCTGGCCCTGACCTGAGCTTGTGGCTGCCAAATAATAGATGGTCCCACCTCTGAGTAACTTATTCCGTTAGTTGCCTAAAGGCTACCTTAGGTAGTAAGTTGCTTAGTAGGTCAGTGTAGTTACATTGAAAGAAAATAGTGCTATGTAGCCCTCATTTATAGCACCTTAAATGCAGAAATTTACATTTTAAATACATATTACCGTAAAGCAAAGCAGTATAATAACAATAATAATCTATAAGCATGCACACAAGCAAATCAGTCGGATATTAATAATATTAGTAATATTAAATCAGGGATGGCCAACAAGTAGATCACGATTGACCGACCGATCGCGAGGCTTATTTTGGTCGATCGTCGATCGCTGGTAATGATTGGAGTGGATTTCCGTGTACAATGGACTTCGAAGCGATTGTAGAAGACAAAACCTTTTAGCAATAGTATAATGCATTCTAGGAATTTGCCGAGGTCATAAATTCCTAGAATTCTGACAGCCTGACACTGCGATCTCCGCCCAAAGCGCAATACTTGACTTATGTTTTACACTTGTCACCGGACGCAATGCGTGAATGCAACTGTTAAGCATCGACTCATCGAAGAATACAGACAATTAACTTGAATATTTGGTAGTATCATACGGTAGCTTCTTTTCTTTTGTATTAACAGTATTATTATTAATCAATATTATTTACCCTCAGTGACTTTGGGTTTTAATTTTTCTTCTGTTTAAAATGTGAGTACCTTTTCTTTGTTTCAAATCAAATGGCTTTTCCTACATATCTATTAACTTGATAAGTGAGCATTCTCGGCAGCAGATCTCCAAGCTGCGAGGAAAATGAAGGACAGTATTACAAATATATTAGGAATAACAATAATTCTATTTGAATTAAGCTTTCAGTACTTAAACCGTAATAAATATATTGTAATTTTAACATACTTCTTGTAAATTTGAATATATCTTTATTAGATTTTAATACACTTGTATTGCTGTGTCCGATCTTAGTACACAGTATTCTTATTATTTCTCTCAACGGAGGTAATAGCCACAGTTCATGAGTTTTTAATTTTCTAAAAAATATTTAATTCAATATTTATTCTTTAAATTGTCATATTTCCTTGCATTCTAGTATACCCATGAACATGAGTAGTAAACCGAAGAAATTGAAAACTTATCACTTCAATGAAGAATGGGAACTCGATTACGTTTTTACAATGTTGAATGGTAAATGTTATTGTTTAATATGCTGTTCAGTAGCCATTGCAAAAAAGGGGTTATCTGAAAAGCCATTTTTTAGCTTTACATAACAAGTATCAAACAGATTATCCACTAAATTCTGAACTGAGAGAAAAAAAGTTAACGGATCTTAAAGCTCAATTAACAAATCAACAAAGCGTTTTAAAAAGCCAAGGTTGAAGTTACAAGCAGTAATTACTGCATCATTCAAAGTAAGCTATCTCTTAGCAAAAAAAAAAACATAAGCCATTTTCCTACGGTGAATTTGTAAAGGAAGTTTTAGAAATGTCAGATTCCCTTTTTAACGATTTTACGAACAAGAGTGACATTGTTGCTGCAATTCAAGATCTACAATTGTCTCGAAACACAGTGATGCGGCGAATTGAAAGGATGAGTGCGAATGTAAAAGAGCAGTTGTATAATGATATTACTAGATGTTCTTAATTTTCCCTTCAGTGTGATGAATCGACAGATATAAGTGATACGGCACAATTACTTGTTTTCATTCGTATGATTTTTAAGGGTTTTACATCTAAAGAAGAATTGTTGTTCATACTTGCTTTAAAGGAAAGGATTAGAGGCGTAGACAAAGCCTTTAAAAACTTGCTCAATGATTTGGAAGTACCACTTTTTAAATTAGTCTCAATAACAACGGATGGTGCAGCTGCAATGATATGCAGCATAAATGGATTTATAGCCCTATGCCAAAATGAAGATGAATTCCCGGCCATTTCAAGCTATCACTGCATAATTCACCAGCAAGTGTTAGCTAGCAAGAGACTAAACACAAAAGAAGTAATGGACATAGCACTTAAAATTCTTAATTCAATTCGAGGAAGTTTTCTCAAAAGATGTCTCTTCCAAGTACAGGCCGATGAAGGCCAAACTGAATGCCAATGTGAGATGGTTAAGCAGAGGTAAATTTTTGCAGCAATTTTGTGATTTATTGCCTGGAATTATGGATTTTCTTCACGAACAAGATGGAAACTATGAAAATTTAAATGATGAAACTTGGCTTAGTGACTTAGAATTTCTTACTGGTTTTACTTCAATATTAAGTCATTTAAATTTAGAATTACAAGGTAAAAATAAAATAGTAATTGATATGATCAGTTGTATAGACGCATATAAAACAAAATTTATTTTGCTAATAGAAGATCTGCAACAAAATATTCTGAATCATTTTCCAAATATAGCGGATAACCTGTAGAGACATTAGGGTATTACGAAGCAAGAGACATGAAAAATGAGCAACGCCTTCGCCAGGAATCGAACCACGGACCTCTCGGTTACGCGTCGAGCATGCAGACCACTACACCACGAAGGCATGCGAAGAAGGCGGGAGAAATACCTTATATAATCCCCCTTTTAAAGGGCGACTGGGGTTTTGGGGACCTAATCGCCAAATCGCGGTGGTGGAGAATCATCATCTACCACCTTTTTAGTTAGTTGCGGCGCTGTAGAGACATTAGGGTATTACGAAGCAAGAGACATGAAAAATGAGCAACGCCTTCGCCGGGAATCGAACCACGGACCTCTCGGTTACGCGTCGAGCATGCAGACCACTACACCACGAAGGCATGCGAAGAAGGCGGCAGAAATACCTTATAAACCTACAAAAACATAAAATATTAATTATAAGATCGACAAGTATGTCGTGGAAATCCAAAACGTAATTGAAGATTTTGAGAAAAGATTCCAGGATTTTGAAAAAATTTAAAAAATTGTGGAATTTATATATTTTTCTTTTAAAAAAGATTCAAGTGTAAGGCCTTGAAGCGAAATCAGTTTCGGAAGGTCACGTGATCAAAATAGTCGATCTTTTCCTCTTCAAAGAATGATGACCTATGACTATAATCGCTAAGTTTAACTTGCCGAAAATAATAGTTTTCTCTTAATATAAATATAAGTAAAATTAAACGTGAGTAGGTCGCATGACTTGCATAAAATTGTTCATAATGTAATATTTTCACAGGCGGTAAAATGCATATCTTCAATAATTTTTAAAACAATTATACTTTGTCTATGTAACTAAAAATATCATTGAGAATCACCACATACGTCTGCAATTTTAATAAAAATGGAATCCATTTATGTAATCTAAATCAAATTTGTTCCCAAAATAATATAAAATCCACAAATGGGGAAAAATTCAATAGATTTATAGATGTAAATTTTATTTAGATTTTATTAATACTAAAATTAATATTAATGGCAGAATATTTTGTAAAAATCCATGCCGCTACCATCGCATCAGCTATATAAATTTTTAGAAGGCAAATATTCATAGTCATCTCTCATCACTTCATTCACTAATAAAAACTTGGATGTCACAATTTTGTAAAAACAGGGAAATGAATGAAAAATTCCTTAAATGCTAGGACATTTGTGTATAAAGATAAACTTACTTGCATGTTATGCTATAAATAAATCTTTCAAGAAACTTTCGGAAAATTAAATGCTAATTACATTCATAAAAAGGACAACCTTCTCTTTGTGCCAGCTCCAATTTTATGTTGTATCACTTTTTCCAAACCACCCAAGAGGTAAGTGATTAGGCTCGTTTTTTTTACAGTGGTGTCCCCAAATTACAGGCCTATTCCACTATCAAAAATAGATTAATAAAACTTGGAGCTGTACCATATACACACATCCTACACATCATACATCATCTATGCAGAAGCACACCTAAAAATAAACAGTTGTGACTTATTAACTGAAATTAACTGGTAAATTTTTTAACTTTTTTATATGAACATTTTATATTAATTTTGTCATTTTTATACTTTGTATAATTATTTAACATTATTTTACAAGTTATCAAACAGATATTTTCTAATCGGGTTTGCAAAGTCATTCCACAATTGCAAGAATCTGTTAAATTAAAGTTAATTCTACCTAACTGGATGCAAGATAACTTATATAAAATACCCAATTGCTTTCCTGATATAAGAAATGTATCTAAGCGAACTATATCATCATCATCGTCATCTAAGCAAAACCATTTATTTTTATATTTACAAATGTTTTCCCGAAAGTAATTGACTACATCTTGAGGACATTTTAATGCACTTTTTTCTAAATCAGCTTTCTGCTGAAGTAAACTTTCCTGAACGGCTTTCTTATAATTTTCTTCTTCTACATCAACAAGTCTGCGAGGTTTGGATTTATTTGTACTTAAATACGAGGGAGCATTTTCGAATATACATGGCACAGCGCCTTGAATGAGTCCAGGGATTTTTCTGTCATATTCTTTATATTCATTTTTATAGATTACACAGTCCTTTCTTATTATCTGTGATTCATCAAAATGCTTCATACAAATTACGGGGTTTTTTAATTTGCTTAAATCTCTCGGAATTTTCCTTAACCACTCAGCTCTTCTTTTAGGTGATTTGGGTAAAGAATAAGTAGTGACATTCTCATTTTTGTCGTAATTGGATTTGCAACCAAATACACTGCAATGTCGAGGCATTCTGTATTCAAATATGTTATTAGAAACAAATAATCAATTCCTGATTTCCAAACAAATAGTCAAAACAATACTACTCAAAATGTTCAAAGTAGAGTAAATACATT
>KK116799.1:263037-276507 GCA_000611955.2 Stegodyphus mimosarum
AATAAAATATTTACTATAAGTTCTTGTTCATTAAGAAAACATTTTTTCCTCTCTAAATAATTAATGCTGCCAGCCAAACTTAATTTTGATAATGAATAACTACTCATAATACTGCGTAAGACTCGAGTACTTGGAATACACAAATAGTCGCAGTTTAGTAAAGCATTGTATGCAGAAGAAGATTGCACAAATAATGTTGAAGCTAAAATTAAAGTTCTATTACTGTAACGCCTATTATTTTTTGATACTGTTAACAATTTTTATTGCTCTATTATAAAAGAAATATGTTCAGAATTCTCTGAATTACAATCAACAGAATTTAGTAATGTAATTGCAGATTCTAACACAGATGGAAATGTTGTATTAGTAACAGAAGTTTCAACATTGTTCATTAAATCATATAATACTGAAATTGAATCAACAACGGGTGATTTTGAAAATTTCTTCTTACTTTCTTTCCGATTTTCAATGTATACTTCAAAATTCATGTCAGTACTTATAATGATGCATCCCAAAATTTTTGGACAATTTTCATGAGTTGCATATAAACATAAGTGAACTATATCATCATCATCGTCATCTAAGCAAAACATTTATTTTTATATTTACAAATGTTTTCCCGAAAATAACTGACTATATCTTGAGGACATTTTAATGCACTTTTTTCTAAATCAGCTTTCTGCTGAAGTAAACTTTCCTGAACGGTTTTCTTATAATTTTCTTCTTCTACATCAACAAGTCTTCGAGGTTTGGATTTATTTGTACTTAAATACGAGGGAGCATTTTCGAATATACATGGCACAGCGCCTTGAATGAGTCCAGGGATTTTTCTGTCATATTCTTTATATTCATTTTTATAGATTACACAGTCCTTTCTTATTATCTGTGATTCATCAAAATGCTTCATACAAATTACGGGGTTTTTTAATTTGCTTAAATCTCTCGGAATTTTCCTTAACCACTCAGCTCTTCTTTTAGGTGATTTGGGTAAAGAATAAGTAGTGACATTCTCATTTTTGTCGTAATTGGATTTGCAACCAAATACACTGCAATGTCGAGGCATTCTGTATTCAAATATGTTATTAGAAACAAATAATCAATTCCTGATTTCCAAACAAATAGTCAAAACAATACTACTCAAAATGTTCAAAGTAGAGTAAATACATTCGCTGTTAAAACGAAACACTTGCATAGGCCTTGAAAACAGCTACATATTTTCCCAAATAAATCAAAAAATTAAAAATATATAAAACGAAATATAGATAAAACTATTATTTACCCTAAAGCTTACGTTATTTTAAATCACTTAGAATAGCAAAATAATCTACTTACATAAATCTATTGGCAAAATATATATCCACAAAGTTCACGAGCACAGTTGCGTATCCACACACTACCATAAACAAAGAACTTCGAACACATCGACCATCTGGATCACGTGACTTTTGCGCTTCAAGGCCATTATAGAGTTGGCTGTGTGTAAAACGCATTAGCCAGAAAAATTCACACATATTTCATATGGATCAAAAGGCATTAGAAAATGAAATTATAATTTTACGAACTGAATCTTACAAGCCCGAAAATTTAAAGAAGATTTTTGGAAATATGTCAACCGAGAAAAACATCCCAGTATCACCAAATGTAGCAAATATACACTGGTGTGCAAAACTTAAGCAACAATGTAAATTTTGATTAGATAGCCATGAAATTGCAGAAAAGGGGTTCTTGCGAGCAGTACAATGTATACGCAATTCAGTAGAAAGGTCATGCTCATGCAAATGTCAGGAACAAAATGTCACAGGCGACGTGAGTGTACACAAAACGAGTGCGGTTGGCGCGCTCAACTAAAGATTATAACAAAAGGAAGGACGGAGATTCAATTAATGGCATTCGCTGCAAGTGCAAGTGAGTTCTTTCGTGAAATATGGCCAGAAGAAATCACCTGGTTGACTTCACACATGGCAGAATAATCGGAAAGTTGGGGGAGGCGAGTAGTGTGTCAGTATAGCTAAAGAGCTGGGAATCAACAAAAGTGCCGTTTCGCGCGCTTGAAAAGCCCTCCAAACTATAGGTACAGCTGCTAGAAAGGTGGTGGTGGCAGTTCCAGGAAAATAACTTCTGTGGATCACCGACATTTCATCCTGCAGGCGAAAAAGGCCCGAAACCAGTCAGCAAGCGCTATAGCTCAGCAACTGCGTACAGTAACTAGGCGACAAGTGTCGCGATTTTCTGTGTCCAGACGCCTTCACAAAGGTGACCGATTTTCCCGCCGTCCTGAGAGCTGCCTCCCTTTGAAAGTTGGCCATCGGTGCCACCGTGGTGCAAAGAGCACAAAAACTGGATATCTCATCAATGGAGTCATGTCCTCTTTACGTTTGAGAGTTGGTTTGGTGCACAAGCGATTCTCAACGCCAGTTGATTTGGAGAGAGGTCGGGACACGGTTTCCTTCCAGTAACATCACGGAAAGAGACCGTTGCGGTGGCCCAGGAGTTCTCGTCTGGGGAGGCATTATGCTGAACGGGTAGACAGATCTCCACGTTTTCGACAGAGGTTCTGTAACCGGAGATCTATTGTCAGAAGCTAATCCTTGCCCTTGTGTGTCTGTTCCGAGATGCCACTAGAACGGACTTCGTTTTTATGGATGACAATGCACGGCCACACCGGACTCCTGCTGTTCAGAAGTTACTAGAAAGGGAAGGTATCACTCGAATGGACTGGCCAGCGTACTTCTCTGATTTAAATCCCATAGAACATGCGTGGGATGCTTTGGGGAGACGCCTTACGGCCCGATTAAATCCTCCAGGGAACCCCCAACAACTGAAACAGATGATGATTGAGCAATGGGCACTCTTACCTCAAGATTTGTTGAACAATCTGGTGCTGATTATGGAGAGACGGTACAAAGCAACCATTGCAGTAAGGGGAGGGCATATCCTATACTAAGGAACATCTGCTTGATGTTCTTCCTCTTGTACAGACAATCATGTGCAACGACTCTATGAGTTAGATAAAGCCTTTTCTGTTTGATTCAATATTGTATCCATTGTATTGATTTTTGCGCAACTATGCTTTCGTCATCGTTTAAATGCAAAATGCTGTCTCTCATATCTGAATTTCATGTCTCTCAGATGATTTCTCGTGGAGTTATAGCAAAAAGAACTCCTGTTGCAAAAGTTTTGCACACCAGTGTATCTATTCTTGTTTCGGATCTACATAGCTATGCGAATCGGCATTTTCATACTTGAAACTAACGAAGACTAAACAACGTTCTGTCCTGACTGATTCTCATACTCATTATTATTATCTTTGTCGGGAAAAAGCACCTAATTATGATTCCTTGGTTATGGACACGCAAGCTCAGTCTTCCCATTGATGTTAAAGCAACAAAGTAAATTCTTAATCTGTCTTTATCTGTAGCTACTTTGAATTAATATATATTGTTAATCCATGTTCATTTTTTCCTTTGACATGAGTTTTTGAGATATTTAAATAATTATTGTTGTTGTTTCTTACGTAGGTAAAAAAAATAATCCTTAGTATCTATATTTCAGTACGAGGTATGCTCAGTGAGCTATTTATAGACTAGCAAACTGAAATCAAATTGTCAGCAATGTGTATTTTTATAACAACGTTTTCATATTAACGAACAAATAGTACAACTTGTACATGGCAGTAGATAAAAAAATTAAACTGCATTTTAAGTTAGTAAAAATTTATTTTTAAAAAGTGCAGAAAAATCAAATTTTTTAGGTATCGCATGTACGGAATACTGCTATTAATGTTGGTCTGGACATTTATTTTCTTCATGAGCCCATATCTCGAAAACTTAATAAGTGATTTAAAAATAAAAAATAGTTTTGAACGTATATTTTACTTATCTACCCATACCTCGCTGGAATGCACCTCATACTAAAACACAGTGTATAAACATTGTATGTATTTTACACCCTTTTTCCCCCCTTAGACTACACCTATGACAATAAGTCGATCACGGCACACTTTTAAGATAAAAGTAGATCTCATATATCAAAAAGGTGGTCATCCCTGATATAAGTAATACAAACAGCTTACACATGCAAACACTATATTTGAGTGATACCGAATGTAATGATTAAGTAAAATTAATAGCGGAGTTTTTATAACATTATCAGATTACATTTTAATTAGCCTTTTGATAAATACTGGATAAACTTCCTTGACGTAAAATCCCTGCGAAACGAATTGTCGCCTGTTTGTAACTTAGAATCCAATACCAAAGAATTACAACAAGCGGAAGAACAACTTATACCTTTATTTTTTCTTCGGTTTGAAGATAAAAGAAACTAAACTGTTAACATTATCTTAACATGCGCTTTTTGCGGCTTTAGAAAACAAAAGTAGTTTAATCAAAAAGCAATTATTAAATTGAAGGCTATTTGTAATTGCTCGCGTAATTACAAATAATATTTGAGAATAGAGGCAGCACCCCGCTATAAATAAAGCTACAGTGCTTCTAGTGTGAGTTCCCGGTGTATTCTATCACTTAGATTCTGGCTTGTTATTTTAAATTCATTTGATCTGCATTTCTGGTGGAGTTGATGGCAAATAGATGTGCAGGAAAGATGTAACATAAGAAATAAATGTTAAGTAAAATAAATTTTAACTGCAACGAAATTGTGCACGGAATTTAAAGGTAAAAATGGATAAAATATAAATTACCGTTTTGTGTTTTCTGTTTAAAGGTGTTTCAGCGAAATGCTGTGAAGTCTTTCAAAATACAAAATTTGTTAGCACATATGATGTAAAAACAACGTTTTCTGAAACTGTACTTTTCAGCAAGAGCCAAAACCTACACAGGAAGAATACTTCTAAGAAATTTCCTTTTTCATCAAAACTCATCTTCATAAACTAGTTTAGCCTTACTTTCTGTTTCTGTTCTGTCGGAGACATTTCAAATCGCAATCTCAATTGCTCACGCAAGGAATGGATATGGTATTGCTTCCTTTCATTTGGAAAACATGCAGGATATGAGAGCCGAAGACGTTATTTATGCTACTATGATCACAGATTGCTACTTTAGCTGAGCTCTGTTATATTAATGGATACAACTGTGAGCAAAAGTATCGGAGAACGAGTCGAATTATAAGTTATAGTATACTTTGGGAGATATACACTCACGTTTGTGAAAATTGCAACACCATGAAGGACTTACGCGAGTGAGCTGAAATTTTCAGGAAATGCAAAGTAGCGCATGATATGCAAATGATTAGAATTGCAAATCCGCAGCGCATGCGTATGCTGAGCAGCGCCCTCTGAACGGCTGATGGATCCGAATAAATAGACGGCTGTAGCGAGGCGTGTATGGTTATCGGTGGTTATCTGCTAGTGGTAAACGTTAACTCAATCTGTACTTATGCCTCGTCGACGAAAGAGAGCGAGATTTGAACAACTTACAGAGTTTGAACGAGGGAGAATCATCGGCCTTCGTGAAGCTGGATTGTCGTATCGTGCAGTAGCCTCTCGTGTGCAGCGTAACAGCAGCACAGTGATGCGCGTTTGGAAGCAGTGGACGGACGAGTGTCGGACAACTCGGAAATCCGGGAGTGGACCCCGAAATGTGACGTCAGCTCGCGATGATAGACACCTGGTCCGCATGGCGCGGACGGACCGTACAGCTTCCTCTAGACAATTGGCAGCACTGTGGTCAATAGCTACAGGTGTTTCATTGTGTGCTTCATCAATTCGTAGACGTCTGCTGCAGTGTGGACTGCGCGCACGGACTCCTTTATACAGGATCCCCCTAACGCACGACCATCGCCGCCTGCGGCTACAATGGGCCAATCAGCATAGAGACTGGCGTGCTGATTGGCAGCATGTCGTGTTTTCTGACGAATCCCGCTTTAATTTGTGGTACCATGATGGCCGCATTCGTGTCAGACGCTATGCCGGTGAACGCCACCTTCCGGAGTGCATTATCGAACGCCACAGTGGACGAACACCCGGAGTTATGGTCTGGGGCGCCATAGCATATCATAGACGATCTCAATTGCTACGAATTGTGGGCAATCTGAACAGCAACCGGTATATCCGTGAAGTTCTACAGCCCGAAGCTGTTCCCTTCCTTCAAAGCTTGCCAGGCGCTGTATTTCAACAGGACAATGCCCGCCCTCATACTGCTCGGATTGTTAAATCCTTCTTTGCAGCGCAGCAGGTACAGCTTCTTCCTTGGCCTGCGTGTTCCCCGGATATGTCGCCAATTGAACATGTGTGGGTTGTCATTGGTCGGCGTCTTGCTCGTGATCCTCGTCCTGTTGCGTCTGCAGACGAACTTTGGGTACGCGTACAAACGATATGGAATGCTCTTCCTCAGTCAGACATTCAAACTTTGTTTGACTCCATGCCACGTCGTGTAGCAGCACTTATTGCGGCGCGTGGTGGCCACACAAAATACTGATTCTGATCTCTTGTTCTTGTTTGTTTGCTTTGAACATTTAATCATTTATTTGTACCACTACCACTCAACTGTGTATTAAATTGCATTCAATTATGACGATTCCTTCTTGGTGTTGCAATTTTCACAAACGTGAGTGTATTTGCAGTGCAATATGTATGTATTTCAGATCGGATTCGTATATGTCTCATTATTCAAAAAATGCGGCAAATAATGCATAACAAACGTTTAGGTGTCAAGCATATCAAATACACTATATACCTGTGTGAAGGCAATTATATACGTTTGATATTAGTCTAATAACTTACATGAAATACCTTTCCTGTTTCTTTCTATGTTTTTGAGCAACGAAAAAAATTATTCATTAACCTTTTCATAATATTTTTATCATACAAGATTAAACATAAAATAGTAGGCTTATTGAAACTGGCCGATTTTGCCAAAGACAAATTAAAGTGAATTGATAGCAATTATTTTTGCACACGCATTTACGTATTATAACTATTATTATACTATAACATTCTTTTAATATCCTAATGTAATCCGAACATAATCACCATATGGTCTTACTTTTAGTCAAATCTGGTCAAGAAAGTTATGCAGCTAAAAAATAATTTTTTACTTTTTATTGATTTAACTAAATATGTGTAATGTAAAGAAGATTTATACATTTTATTTTACACTGATTAGTCAAGAAGACAAAAATATAAAAAAAAAATTATTGCGTTTGAAAGCAGAAAAATTATGTGCTCTAATCAGCCAAGCAGCGGAGTTAATGCTGTCATCTTCAAGTTCTTCCGAATTAACCGATAGTTTGAACTTGCTTCCAACTCATTTAAATCCTTATTTGATTTCGGATTATTTTTGATTTTATTCTCATCATTTTAGGGCTACTAGAAATAAAGATTAATGTTTTGATTTAAAAATTCGTAACTGTACACAACCGTGCCGTAATCAAAAGAATTGTCTTTAAAAATACTAAAATTCGCTCAATCATATTAGAAATTCTAAATTAATTTCAATCGGAAGACTGATTTTCAATCAGTGCGAAGTACAAAGACTAAACTTTTACAATGATCAATTAGACTATTAAGTGAAGGTATGTAAAACAGATTCCGCACTAAATAAAAATCATTCTGTCGTAAAATATAATACGATATTTCGTAATTCTCTTTCTCGTATATATGTATATGCGTTCTTTGCTTCGTTTTCTCCACTGTACGAAAACTTGCGAAATACTGCATTGCCTTCATTAAACTCTTAAGTGAGAAAATTTTCAAGTAAACTGGATCACTAATTAATTAATTAATTTCAAGTAAATCTCAAAATTAATCCGCAGAAACAGATAAACCAAGTTAATTAAAACTGGGCAAATAATTATTAAATGTTATAAGAATTTTACGCAATGATATTGTTAAATAAATAAGTAATAAGTTTAAATAAAATTACAAAGGTAATTAAATATTAAAATATTTTTTTAATAAAAATTTTAATTTTTTAAACGATGTTCAGTTTTAAAAACTTTTAAGACTGTGGTGCTTTTATCAAGATGAAAGTTGCTCTATTCAAAGTCCATTTCTAAGAAATATCACTATATCGTTAGTTATATCGAGCGCTGTATAACTAGTTTTTTATATTTTTTAACCCCAAAGGGCTATCATTCTTGAATCATGATTTTCCGTTGTTTGGCTTTTCGTTCAAGCCTTTTGTTATTCTGAAAAATGTAAGATATTTATTTATCTTTCAAATCTTATTGTCTGTAATTGATCACGAAGTAAGCTATTTACAGGCTATAGCTGCAGCTATTAGAAATAATATTTTTTTACTCTTTAATCAGGTTGATTTTAAAAAATGCATTCAGTTTATAACATAATGAATTAAAACCGCTAAATATTTTTATCTAATTACGTTGCATATTTTTTTCTTTTTAAATATACAGGAGATATATGATGTTCCCATTATATTCATCTAGAATTCTATGAAATGTTTCATTATTCCACATAGGTCATTTCTATACAGATAAACCATACAAAATTTTAAGAAAGCCCTCTTGTGCAACCTTTGAAATCTGATCATTTTCAGATTTTATCTTTTGACACGTTCAATCCATAAAGTTTGAAATCCTGAAATAATATATATGTTGAATTTAGATCTTTAAAATATTATATTTAAATGCACTGTTTATATATAAACTATATATTTTAATACTAATGAAATTAAAAATAAATTGCAGAGTCATTAGTTTATTTTAAAACAGGAGAAACATGAAAAATGTACACTACCTTCGCCAGAACTCAAATATGGACCTCCTGATTACGCGACGACTGTCGTACCGTAACACCACGAAGGTATGCTGGAAGGAGGGAGAAAATACCTTATATACTCCCCCTTTTGAAGGTCTACTGGTAATGAGGGTATCCAATTTCCAAATTCTTGTGGTAACGAATTATTGTCCACCATTATTTAGTTCCGGCTCCGTTTGTAATATCACCAGCTAATTTTGAAGCAGAAGATATGCAGAATGCGCACTTCCTTCGTGGGTGTTCCAACCTGGACCTCTTCAATACTCGCTGAATGTGCTACCGTTACACCACGAAGACACGCTGGAAGGAAAGGGAAAATACCATATAAGTTTATGCTTGTAATACAGCTGTAAATTCAAAACATCATATCTCATCGTAGAAATAAAATGTATGACTAGTCTACCAAAATATATAATTAAGAGTTCATTTTAGCATACAGGATTTATTTTACAATAGTCATCGGATCTTCTTCGGCTAAATTTAGAAATGATTATTATGTTCAAGAGTGTTTTCATCAGTTATGAAAAACTACTTGCTTTAGCCAGCAATATTGTTCATTATTTTGCTATATCTAGCTTTGATTCATAAAAATTCTAGTTTTCTGAATGCAAAGGATATTAAAAAATACTTAACGACCCGCTTTGTGTGACATTTAATTTATGTTACAGCAAAATTTAATTTAAAATTTAAATTTTAGAAAACTTTTATTAAAATACCTTCTGGGTTACAAACATTACTGATAACTTTTAAACAATTTTAATTTTATCATAAATCCTGTTAGATATAAAACTCAAAAGAAAGCTACAAACTTTATATCAAACTTGAAATAACACACAAAGTGATGCATATAAAAAATGAAATGCAAAATGTATATTTAGATATAGTAGCCATTTAAATATGAAACTTATACACTTTATTTTCATAGCTCTAAAGTAAAACTTTATTTAAAATCATTTTCATTTAAATTGCTCTCGTAAATATCAAGCATTTTACTGGAATACTTGGAACATAAGAATATTTTGCCTGAACAAAATTTACTCTTTGTTTTTTGTGTCCGTAAAACATATTCCATAAATATTTGTTTACAGTTTATCAAGATCTTTTTATAGTCAGAAGATATATTAGTAAGCTAACTTCCCGAAATCGTCATAACCGGTGTTAACTTTTCCCTCAGGGTAAAAAAGTTTCCACGAAGGCATAGCTCGCCTTTGGGTTATAATCTTTTATGCTTTGCGCCTAATTGAATCCAAATAGCTTAACTTAGCCTTCCCTTTGGATGAAAATCTATAGGGGCGGTGTGTCTGCAATTTCCCCCAAAACTAGGCTTCCGTTTGTATACAACAAAAGGATTCTTTTGTAATTTTACATTCAAATATATCTAAGAACGATTACTTTCAATATATTTAAATAAGACATTAAATTACTTCAGTTTTAGGTAACAAATACACAAAAAAAAGTTCTTTGAATTTTTACTCTCCTCAAATTGTTGAATTTACAAATCGTTCTCGAAAACGCTTTCCATTATACGAGTACAAAAGGTGGTTTAAGTATTGTGTGTATTTGTTACCATCAGAAGTTCGGGGAAGAAGTCCTAGGATGTCAAATGCGATACGTTCAAAAGAGGCTTTTACATTGTAGCGTTGCAGTTTCCCTCGGATGCGTTTCTTCGCCCTTTTCCGACCCACACTAGCATCGTATGATTGTAACTAGTTCTGAGCATCAGCCCATGCATTACTTCAGTGAAAGACTCTCGAACTCTATGCAAAGTCTTCATTATTCCGAAATGGCCTCCTGGCAGACTGCAGTGTATTTCATGAAGAACGACTGGGATCCGGGATCTTTGGAAGTATCATCTGCTGTCGGAATGCCTTTCCATCATAGAACATATTGATCATCTTTCATCTCTTCCTTAAAGGATTCTTAGCCCGCTTTCGCATCTCCTTTAACGAATTCTTGCCCTGATTTGAACTCTTTTTTTAAATGCAGCAAAGGCTCTCAACAGTTGTTTTAATTGTTCATCCATCACTTTTATCACCGGCATTTAGCCCTACTTCTGTCACAAAAAATTGGTATACACTTACGGGTTCGTAATTGATTGAATGCGCACAGAACCGATAATAGCTCGATAAAAATGTTTTTCACAAAAGAAACACTTTACAGTTCTAGAACTTTCCACAAAAGTATTTGTACCCTTCTTCTTAGTTTGACAGAATTCAATCAGTAGTTGCTATTGCAAACTATTAAGAATGTTAAAAAAATGGAAAGCGCAAGAGAAAAACCGAAACTCGTAGGGAACTCCGAACTAAATAACTACACTGACTACCAATAAGTATTTGGACACCTATGCACATGACGATATCTGCGGTCCTAAGGTACGTCACGGACTCCGTCGGTATATATCGTGTAGGAAACAGCATCGGCTTTAGTCGCATAAAAGATGCCTCGCAGTTCAGAGCTCTCTGATTTCGAGAAAGGTATAATTATCGGGTATCATATATGTGGCCGATCATTAAGGGACATATCTAGCGATCTGAAGTACCCAAAATCGACAGTAGCTTATATGGGATTAAGAAGTGGAAGGTGAGCGGTGATTGTCGGAATGTGCCCCGAGTCGGCAGACCAACGAAACTGGGCGATAGAGACCGACGAGTGCTGTCCAGAGAAATTCGGAAGAACCGCACCCAACCGATGGCCCTCATCCGCGAGGAGTTTTAACAGGCATCTGGGAGTATTGTTTCAATGAATACCATCCGTAAGGAAACATATCTGCTTGGTTTTTATGGTCGTGCTGCTGCCCATAAGCCTTTGATCACAAAGTCCAACCGCGCTGCTCGGTTAATGTGGTGCAAAACACATCGAAATTGGACCGCAGATCGGTGGAAACGGGTTCTTTGAAGTGACGAATCAAGGTTCACCCTTTACCGTTCGGATGGCAGGGTCTGGGTCTGGTGTCTAGCTGGAGAACGTCTCCTGCCAGAATGCATTGTGCCAACAGTCAAGTTCGGCGGAGGTGGAATTATGGTCTGGGGGTGTTTCTCCTGGTATGGGCTGGGACCCTTGGTCCCCATTCATGGTAAGCTCAACTCCCATGCCTACTGCACTATTTTTAATGACAATGTGCTTCCTACGTTGTGGCAGTTTTACGGGTTGGACCCCTGTTACTTTCAGGACGACAATGCCAGTTGTGATGTTTCGACGTTAACCAAGGCTTGGTATGGTGCCAATGGAGTTCATCGAATGGACTGGCCTGCCCAGAGTCCAGACCTGAACCCTATCGAGAACCTCTGGGACGAGTTGCATCGCCGAATTCAGGGGTGCACCTGTGCAAAATCGGTGAAAGAACTTCTATGTCTTCTCCAAGCTGAGTGGAAGAAAATACCACTAGCTGTCATACAAAGACTTGTGGAAAGTATGCCCCGGAGGGTCCACGCTTTAATTACCTCTCGTGGAGGCTCTACCAACTATTGATTATGAATAAAGTTAGTTTTTCTTTTCTATCACAGGTGTCCAAATACTTATTGGTAGTTAGTGTATAACTCCGAACTAAAAATTGAGAATTGATGCTTTCTGCAGGCTTATAAACGTCTCTAGTAACTTCTATTTTTATAAATTAATGGAGAACATATACGCTTAAAATAAACCATAAGGACCAGATACAATTACAGTAGGGAGCAATTAGACTTACTTTAATACTTTCATATAGAGGTGTTATACAGGGTTTCTAGTATTAAATGTAGTACTTCCCTGTAACCTGGAAGGAGTCCCACAATGGGTCGTGTGTTGAGAAAAGTCTGGTTGAATCTCCATCTGGGAAAAGTGATAAGTGAAGAGAGAAAAATAGCACACGTCCATAGTATGTGTCTCAGAAAGCTGACTTCAGACATGCAAAAAGGCCAAAACCCGTCGAATCTGTGGCGCCATCTCTTGATAAGAGCTGGTAGTGTGATGAAACAAGTTCTGTCGTGGGAAGTGACACAGCAATCTCAGCGACGAATCAGGTACAAAATTGAGGTGCGAATAACTCGGACCCGGTAAAGATGCTTGCGTGTAGATCAGAGTCAGCTTTCTTGAATTTGTGAATTCCTTGGATAGTAAAAATTAAATAAAAATATTACAATTACAGTTACATCTGTTACATGGAATATTAACATGTTACAATTGCATGTTACAGTTACATTGAATATTAAGTATTTACAGTGAAGCAGAAACAGTTGAAAACAATTTACAGTAGACAATTGGGTGCTGCACAGTCATTTAAACATAAGGTGAAATCTTCTTAGGTTACACAGAATGTATTTATCCATCAGTTATAGCAATATGGCAGACTGCAGGGTATGAGGATCTTCTGCAGCTAGTGGAAGCAGGTGAAAACAACTTTCTGTGAATATCAGTTTAGATCCAGCATATTAATAGTATGCGAGGTGAATGGCCTGTTAAAGTGGTCCTCCTCGATGATTTCATTAATTAAGGTATTAGCAAAGTCCGCAGTGTGATTTAGACGTGCTTTCTGGTAAAAGTGTTTGTTGAGTTTATTCAGGTAGGATTGAACTGCATCAATTTTAAGATCATGAAGGAGATACTTCTTACGTATGTAGTAAGTAGCTCCAATAATAGTCCTGAGGAATTTGTTTTGTATTACTTGCAATTTCCTGGTCTCACGTTTCTTTGTGTTTGCCCAAACAGGCGATGCATAAGTGAAAATGGGACCGATAATTGCAGTGTAGATCCTCTTTTTC
>KK116799.1:276526-297711 GCA_000611955.2 Stegodyphus mimosarum
CTGAGGCTAAGACCCGCGGAGTCTGCTAGGAGATAAAACAGCTTGCACATGATTCCGAAACCCTTTCCGTGGACGGTGGTTATATAAGTAGACCAAGTGAAAGCACGATTGAAGGTAACTCCAAGATATTTTGCATGAGAAAAAAAGGGGAATAGGCTTGACGAACAGGGTAACTGAAGTGTTGATTGCATCTTATCGCTTATAGCGTTGAATGAGTAAAACTTTCGATTTTTCTGGACAGCAAAATAAAGAAAAGTACCGTTTCGTTGAAACAAATATTTCATTATCTATTTATGTGATTTCGAATTGGTACTTGGCAATGGTAGACAAATTGTAACTAAAACCACGGGTGTTAAATCAAACGATCTGGTTCATGCACTGAGATTTATTTGAAGGTCCTTTAAAATTTGAGGCAGAAACCTGAAATAATCATTAATTTAAAATTAATAAGAAAGATAAAAAAAATACTTGGTGGAACTAACCGTAATATTGGCTTCGATTGTTGGTTTAATTTTTTAAACTCTGTTTAAATTTAGAGCAGTAAATCGAAACATAAATGCAGTTTTAATCCTATGCATAAATGCTATAAAATTACACATACATATACACATCTGAATAATACATTTGAATTTTAACTTAAATCATGTTCCTTGAGAATCAGTTTCCATTCCGACATAATTCAGCTTTTCCGTTCAGCTAATTTTAAAAACGTTTCAAACGTACATCACCAAAACATATTCCAAGTATTTTTTAATTTTATTAATTGTAAATGATATTTTTCATTTCATTTTTTCCTACGAAGAGTTGTCTTTTGCATAAAAATGTAAACAAGTGAATTTGATTTCTTTCTCAGAAATTAGTAAAATCTCAAGGAAGGAGTTTCAGGTAACAAAGTATTAATTGAAAACGGTCGCATTTAAAGCACTGGAATTTTAGATTATTTCAAAACCGCTGTTTCCTGTTATGTACATTCTTAATCTAATTAAACTTTAAACGAATTGATTTCTTAAACTAACAATTACTCTGAGTAAAGCCATACTTGGAATTTCGATAAATGAATTAAAGTAAAATCAAAGAGACAGAGAAATAAATCCGTGAAATATAGTTCTTGGAGTCTGACACGGTAAATTGATACACTCGGGAAATTAGAACTGTTTATTCGGGGAAATTAATTATACTTTAAAGGACATTTACGCACAAGTAGGTACGAGACTTTAAATTAAAACAATGCTTTAGTTATTAAAGAATTCCACAAATTTTGACAAGCGACTTTACTATAAACAACTGAAATATGAAATCGAATTTGAATGCTTTGCATAAAAAATATAGAAAATAATTTGAAATGGTATACGTTTTAACTAAAAATTAATCAATACAAGAATTAGCTCTTAACAGATATCTTAATTTTGTTAGTAATTTTAATGCAAAGATTCGTAAATGTTCTCAGATTAATAACCTTGTCGTGTTTCCATTTCATCCTGTTGTCAGTTATAAAATTGAACGGATTCTCCAGAATTTTAATTTTCAAGTCATTTTCTCACCTATCAATAAATTCATAGTTTGATTCTTTCAGATTACACATGTGCTTTGGAATTTATAGCATATCGTATTAGTGTAGTTCGAGATATGTCAGCCAGACTAAAAGAGCGTTAAAGTTTCGTACCAAGGAACTCGAATCTTACGCCCGAAAAGACGAGATTAACAAGTTTCGATTTGGTCTGCCAAAAATATTCAAAAGGTTCTTTATTTGGTAAACAGATATTTCTTGAGAGTTTTCACATTTGCAAAGATTTATCTTGTTAAATTGATAATTTTAAGCTTTCTAACGCTTTTATTTTCTATTAACTTCATTTTTCAATTTTCTTTTACTATTTTTGTAGGTAGATGGCGCTGTCATCTCTTTCGCATTACTACCGTAGGGTATAAATACGACCGTTGCTCCCCGTGAAAAGTGACTGCTTATCCTAACTTCGCCCTGGGATACACATCTTTTATTTGTATATATGTATTTTGTGTTTACATTTGTTCTGTTCTGCATTTTCTCTGAAATTTTGTATATTCAACGTTTTCTTCAACATTTCTAACCTGCAATCTCGCAATGTATCAACGACTGTTTCACACCTCTCATGACAAGGTAGTCACACCCTCCCAACATCTGCAATTCTGAGTGACGGTCTCACTCGTGCATTCTCCTACTTTCAGCAACTAACTCAGGCAGCTGGAAGAAAACTTGCAAATCCTGCAAGTTAATCAGCAACGCATCCAGCAGAGCTTGGAACTTGGCTGTTTTTCAGCCTTCGACCGCGTGTAATATGAGACACTCATCTTCAAAGAGTTAGCATAACGCTAACTAATTGAGGCATATTGTGAAATCTGAAAAAAGCTGCTTTCCAGTCTTCCAGATCTCTTTGCTCCTGATGAAGAAGGACCTGTACCTATTTACCTTTGAAATCGATTGAGTTCTTCACTAAATCCATGCCAAACACAAGGTTGTAGCTTTGCTAATTTTATATTTTCACTAATTAACTAATCAGAACAGTTTTTATTGTCAAGTGGAATTTTTTAGTGATTTTTAAAAGCTTTGAGCGCTTATTTAAATATTTTGTTTAAATTAAGATTTATTGTTACGCTGAACGTTCTGATGACAAGCATACACTGTTATTTCTTAAATTATAAAATGTTTCTGTTCAACACTGCATTCAGCCTTAAGACTGAATTTTGCCTAATTAAAGAGTTGTCATGGTTCCTTTATATTTGTTACTCATCGATGCTATTGTTATTATCATTATTTTTGATTAATTATTTTATTGCAACTAGTGTTAACCAGTTTTCTGTAGTTTCGCTTTTTCATAATAGCTTTACTTCAATATCAGGTTTATAAACCCCTAGCATTAATGTTATTATAATCCTTATTATTCGATTTTTTACACTTGCTTTATTTTCGTCTACCCTCTTTAGTTTGAATATAAATAAAAAACTAGGATTTACTATATTTTATATGAATTTAATGTTACTAAAAAATTTCATTACTAAGTAACACATTATATTAGTAACTTACTAGATTTACTAGAAGTAATAAAGCGAAATTTCAGGAAATATTTAAAATTATTTCGTATATGTATTAACACGAAATGTGTTACGAAGTAACTGTTGCAACAGAGAATATAATCGGCAACCTTTGATGTCATGCTGCAATATATGATGACAGACGTATATATTGATAACATTACTATCTGAAAACAGAAGAAATATGTTTCTTCCGTTTCCAAATTTTCCCATTCAGGAAGAAGCGTCTTTATAGCATTAACTTTATTCAGCTGGACAGGCCTGTAGCTTAACGAAATTCTCTTCAAACTTCCTCGATTCGATTCGATATTTTTCATACATGTATGCACGCCTTTACTATGCAATGAAAGTTAATCAAAAAGATTCCTTTTCAGTTCCTAAAGTTCATGTTCCGGCTGTATTAACAAACTTCCAAACTGGAACAGTTAAATGCATTAGTATTTCACGACGTATATTTTCAGAATTGCATAGCATTACCAAATGAAATGCGCACTTTATTCTTGACTAATTATTAGTTTTATTAGTCTGGTATTGTGAAATAAGTTCGCAAGAACTTTAGAAGTGAAATAAAGATTATGTGAAGTAATTCAGATGATGACTGCGAAATATCCGAGTAGCATTCAAGATATAACAGAAAAAAACCATAGTATTATCATTAGTGTCTATTCTGAAATTAATTCTGTAGTAATTAATGATGTTTATCTATATTTTACTGGAAATTTGATTTAATAAAATGAAACTCAAGTTTAAAAAAGAAAAGAGATTTCTTTTGCGCTTTTCTTGAAAAGCGAAAAGAAAAATACCATCTACAAAAAAATTATCCACAAGCATTTACCCATAAAACGGAAATCTTTTTTAATCATGGCGGTAAATTTGATCCTTTTAAAGAAATTTCAGTGTCAGACGATAATAACGCCGAATATTGCCAATTTGACCACGTATTCCGATCTCGGAGAATGAGCTGGCAGGAGGAAAAAGACAAGAGAATCGACATGTTGACCATTGGAGAAATCGGAGAATCGACATGCTGTAACCACGAATTTGCGAAGATATTTCAAGGTTTTTCACATGTGTAACGTGAATATGAGTCAGTTTCCCTCGGAAGGTTAGTTTAGGTACTTTAGGCTTATTTCATCTCGGAAGTTTAGATTACGTTTATGACAAAGCACGGTAAGGCAATCTATTTAAAAGAAAGGGTACTTTCATGGAATAATTTTCTGAGGGAAACTGGCTAGTACAAACTTAACACATGAGGAAAACCATAAAATATGATATATTTTTATTATATTCTATCAAGCACAGCTTCTTCTCACAATTTACTAAAAAATGACAAGAATGATAAAATTATGGATCTGCAATTTTAAATAATGAAGTAGTGATGCCTTCTTTCAGTTTCCATAAATATAGATGCGATAGAGTTCGATATTTATATAGGAAAATAAGATAAGTTATACACAGTCCAGTCACATTAATGTGACCACCACGTACTTTCCATGTCAGAGTTAAATAACCAATCACAGAAGGCCGGTGGCAGCACAGTGCAGTTGAGCGTATATAAAGGGTGTGTGAGGGCTTCGGAAAACATTTCAATCGTTGGCGTAATGCAGAAACGAAGCGATTTATCCGACTTCCAAAAGGGCATGATCATTGGCTTTCGGGCCAAGGGTGGAAGCATTTCCGAAACGGCTGAGTTTGTGAACTGTTCGCGTGCCGCCGTGGTAAAAGTGTACCGTGCATGGCAAAATGGGACTGTCCAAAATCAGCGACGTGGCAAATGTGGTGCACCACGGGCCATAGATGACAGAGGCGAACGACGGTTGCGGAGATGCGTTCGGGCAGATAGACGGGCTACCGTTGAGCAACTGACCACCAAAATGAACCAAGGGGCTACCAAAAGTGTCTCCCAAAGTACTATTCAGCGAACATTGCTGCGTCTGGGCCTCCGAAGCAGACGCCTGGTTCGTGCACCTATGCTGACTGCTGTTCATCGACGGCGAAGGCTAGAATTTGCACGCCAGTACAGCAGCTGGACGTCCACTGAGTGGCGACAGGTTGCGTTTTCGGATGAATCGCGTTTTATGCTCCATCGGACAGATGGACGTTGGCGTATAAGGCGTGAAACCTCTGAAAGGAACCACCCTGCAACCATTGCCGGAACGGTCCAAGCTGGAGGCGGGAGCATTATGGTCTGGGGAATGTTTTCCTGGCATTCTCTAGGTTCACTGATCATTGTGGAAGGCACAATGGATCAATACAAGTACGCATCTGTCCTTGCGGACCATGTTCACCCCTACATGCGCATTGTTTTTCCTCAGGATGATGGCATCTTCCAGCAGGACAATGCGAGGTGCCATACAGCTGCCAGTGTACGTGCGTGGTTCGAAGAGCACCAGGATGAGTTTACCGTCCTCCCCTGGCCAGCAAACTCACCTGACTTAAACCCAATCGAGCATCTGTGGGACCATCTCGATCGAGTTGTTCGCGCCATGGATCCTCAACCGCGTAATCTAGCGCAGCTGGCCACGGCATTAGAGTCGGCATGGCTCAACATCCCAGAGAACACCTTCAGGGACCTATGTGACTCTCTTCCTGCACGTCTCGCAGCAGTCCGCTCTGCGAAAGGTGGTTATTCTGGCTTTTGACAGATGGTCACATTAATGTGACTGGACTGTGTATGTACAAAAGAACAGATCTTTCACATGTTAATTAAAATTTCTAAACAAAATTATAGTAGTGTTCCGAAGGGAATAGAATTTCAGCGCAGACTAACGGATATCGAAAAAAAAACCAAGACAGTTCAGGGAAGAAGTGAATTAGAAGGTAAGTGAATTTTCACTTATCTATTTAGTGATCTAAAATTTTAATATGTAAAAATTGACAAAATTTTAACAGTAACATTTAAATCAAAGAATGAAAAGAAACACTAGTAAAGCATTCAGGATGTTTGTGAAAATATGTTAAATGAAGGAAACGTACACTAATGCTGATTTTACGAGAATATCATTCTGTGGAAGATTAAAGAAATCCATAAAAGTCATCAGGCTGAGATAATATATTAAAGAAAGTAAAGAATAAAGAAATATTATTCTTTGCTTGATAAATATGGGCGAAAGAATTTTACTTTCTCTTTTTTCTCTCTCAGAGATTACCCTAATTCTTTACCAAGAACTCACGACAAGCAGCCCTCACTACTCAGTTTACTTCTGAGATGTAAAAGAATAGCATTAGGGTTAATGGCGTTCTTATTCGTATGTAGCAATGCACTAATAAGTGAAGGAATGTAACAAGATCAAGCTAAAAGCTGAAGTTATACAGTTACAGAAAGACCTGAATAACAGTATACGCTAGTAGGCGGAAGCTCTTTGTCTTATGATCCAATTATGTCCTGATAAACGTATCATAAACTAAAAATGGCGTACATCGCAAAATGCGTTTAACGTAACGAATATTGCACACAAGCGGTACTTCCAATGCTCATATGATTTGCATTAGCTAAAATTCGATTAAAATCATTTAACACATGTCTATGCGAGATATCCCATGCCATTTATGTAGTTGTTTCTAATCTTCCTTATCTGAAACTACAGCCATGTCTAGTCCACGAAGTTTATTGTTGTAGATGTCGTAGGCCTTGTACACCTTATAGCTCAGAAGTATGAAAAAAGGCATTTATAGAATACTGAATTAAACTGAAAGGTACCGTTGTTGTAAGGATTACGCAGCTTAATATGGGAAGCGCAGATTTAAATTGTTTGATGACAGATTCTGATGAGTTTTCAGTCATCTAAGTGGAAAAAAAAGAACATCGTCACCTCTTGATGGTTTAGTAGACATGGTATTCTTCAGAAATATATCATGATTGGTCAATGCAGTTTTTTCCCCATGCAGATTGATTTATAACAACTAATGGTATCCTGCAAGCAACTATGAGCACTTCCTTGTCAGCATATACTGCACCTATTTCAATCATTATATTGCAAGCTAAGATGATTGTGTGAATATGGCAAAGCCTAAATCACATATGTCTGAGGGGGAGAATGCCTTTATGGAGGACTTTCTAAGGAGCTCGTTTTTACGTTGCGCTTGGAAAAAGCAACGAAAATTCCCGTAAGACAACTTAGTTGAGTGAAAAATAAAACAAATCTAGAAAAAGTGATAATTAAAAGTATGGTTTTTGCTCAATACGCGTCACTTGCATACCAACTTAAAATCAAAGTGTTATAGGCCTGTGATCATCTGCATGTGAATCCGTTATGACAATTTCCGTTTATCACCTAGCAAACAAGACTGGCAACAGGAAGAATCCTGGATAACATTTCTCAATCCGACCATATATATATACTACGTTTAAACTCTCAAATCAGACTTCCATAAATGTCCTAAAACGTTTCAAAATCACTAAGAACAAAGAAAAGAATCCCTCATTAAATTGCCTCGTTTAATTCTCTCATTACAACCGAAACAAAAGATATTCTGGCACCATTCATTCCTGTAGTAATAATAAGGAAGAATCTACAAGAAAATTATTATTGCAGCAGAAAGAAGATGCTGTGATAACTACTGTAATAAAAGTAAGGATACATGTGACCCCCTATATAGAATCGCAGCAAATAAAATACTCAAACTTTCCCAAATACATCTTCCGGCCTCCGTGCATTCTTCAACAAATTAATAGGTAAAAATACACTTCAGGGTGCCCTTAGGCGAAAATTGCCGCCTCTCCTGTTTACATCCAACACCTTCCCTAGTAAAATGGTGTCCAAAACACAATGCAATAAAACATAATTAAAACAAAAGGTGAAAGTTTACAGCTGGGCGCCTCTTGTTTTAAGGCGATTATTTTTTTACGCAAGATCGGGGCCAGCAAGGCACCATTTCAAGATGGCCGCAACACAAAGCCAAAATAACAGGTCAAAGAATTGCAAACTCGTACGCCATGTACACATCGATCTATTTTCACTTAAAATAAATCAGAAGAATGATAACATCATATGAGGTTAAAATTAAGTTACTCATAGCCAAATTGGAATAAAATTTGTCACCAAACGAAGAGGCACCCAATTCAGCACTAGATCCAAACAAAAAGCATATAATCTCAATAAACTGCAATTTAAATCAAGCAATGAAATAACATAAAAAAGGAAAATACATGTTGTCTCATATACGGCTACGGTAGACAATTAAATCATGAAATTGATGCATGCTACAGACAGTGCAGTTATAAAGAATTTTCTAACAAAAGTCTACAATTACATGCCTTCTCCTCCTGCTTTAAAATTAGATATATTTTCCTATTCTCTACGAAACATCAAAATCGAGATTATCCCAAATCTGACCGGTTCATCAATCTTTTCTAGCTCTGGGTAAAATTCTCGAAAAATGCATCATCGGAAGACTAAAATGTCACTTTTTCAAGAACAATTATGTAAGCCCCGATCAATACAGATTGTTGCGCAGTCATCGGTCCAGTTATCACCATTGATTCACAAATTAAACAGGATAGGACAGGAATAAGCACATGAGATACCAGGGCTTCACGATATGGTAATGCAGGTGCTGTCAAAGGATGCTACTGATACAGTGAAGCATTCTACAGAAGCTCCGCAAAAACTTTTCAAAACATTTCCATGCAGTTATTGTTTAGAAGAATTTGTACAGTATTACTCGAAAACTCGTTTTTTCGAAACAATAGTACTCACAAATATCCTGCCTTTTCCGAAAGGTATTTTACAATATTGTTGATTTTGTGACGAAAGTTTGGATTATTTATTGTGTCTTCAAAATTCGAGTTCATCTGTAGTTGGTATGTGATATATTTGTGTTAATGGGTATGAGAAGAGCGAGTATTCTGAAGATCCTCTTACACAAAGACAGTTGTCTGAGGAAGAGCTATTTCTCTCATAGAAATAAGTGGTTAAAGGGTCATGTCCAGATGTTAATTGGCTTAAACGAGGGGCTACTAAGACATTGTTTTCTGTTTTTATGTTGATTAATTCATGAGTTCTCCAGCCTTGCGGAACAGAGATCTATTCATTCTGCCAGATATGATTTACTTTCTTATGCGCTTCTTTTTTAGGTATGACGTAAGAGCATCTTAATTTCATATCTGCGGAAAAAGCAATAGTAGCTGCAGCTTTCGAAAGCATTAATCAAAAAGGTAAAGCGAATCAGTTGCATTCAATAATAGAATTATTGATTGTAACTGATTCGATTTATTGCTTATTATGATGCCTGGACTTTGTTAAAGCTTTTAATTCTCTCTGATCGTCGGTGGCATTCTAAGCATTCAGAGACCACAACTGGCCTAAAATCATCTTTTTGATTACTAAAGAATTTCTCTATAACCGTAAGAATATCGTTCTTCTTAATAGTAAAATAATCTCAAGGAACAATTACAGAGAATGTTTGCTGGGATCCTTCATGAATGCAGACGTATGGAACATTATATTCAACAGAAACGTCAGCCTCATCTAACATCCTACCAAGCTTTTTGCCTTTGCAGATAACGTGGTTTTTGACGAATGGAAACAGTGGAAGCTTCAAAGAATGATAGTGATGTTTCCGTACGGATTGGTAACAGATTGAATGCACACAGAACCGAGAATAGCTTGATAAAATTGTTTTACCACTTCACGGTTCTGGAACACAAAAATGCTTGTACAACTCTTCACAGTATCACAGTGCACAATCTGTAGTTACATTTCAGACCGCTGAGTACTAAATGCAATGCAATGAACAGCCCAAATATAGAAGCTAGAGCGGATATCTCAATAGTCCGAATTCAACACTGAACTAACAATTGAGAGTGGATGCTCTCTTCGGTCTTATAGTTTTCAGCCGGCCGCCTAGAAATCTCTAGGAAATTACATTTCTCAAAATAGCTGGAAGGTATATACGGTTAAAGTTACATAAGGGTCGGATATGGTAACTTTCATCCAGACAAAATCCAGACTTCTAGACTTTACTGCGGAAACTCTTCAGCAGATCCTAAATACAGTTTTCTGTACTGATATCCCTTCAGATGACACAGATTACCATCACTCTGTCAGAAATGATCCAACCCTATTAACAGCTCCTCCGGACTTGAATGTCACGCGTAAAGAGCTTCTACAAGTGTTTACACATCTTCCGCGAAAGAATGCCTCGGCACCTGATGGCGTGGATTACACCATTGTCAAACTTATAAGATCGGTTCCAGACCTCTTTTTCAATTACTTTAATAAGCTTATTTCTACCGGGACATCCCCAAAAATCTTCAAGATTGGTCAAGTAGTCTCTTTCTTAAAAAGAATCGAAATCCCTCAGATCCTATGATGATCTATGATCGATAATCTATGATCACCCGCCATCAACAAAGCCCTTAGGGCCGCCAACTTCCCTGAAAATTTATACAGAACACTAAGCCATTCTCTTTCCGACCGACACTTAATAGCAATACACAATAACGGTATTGTGGAGCGTCAACAGACAAGTGGTTGCCCGCAAGGTTTTTGCGCGGGGCCCATCTGTGGAATGTAACATTTAACAGTGTCTTTACTGCCGCATGGCCTCAGCATACCAAAATCTTTGCATACGCTGATGATGCAGCTCTACTTGTCAGAGGACATACGCATGAAAAACTTCAATCAAATTGCAATGAAGTTTGTGCTCAATTTTATGCTCTTTGTTCTTCTTTAAAATTAACAATTGCAGATGAGAAGTCAAGGGTTCTCCTGATTCCAAAAAAAGGAGGGTCATTGCAAGACGACCAACAATCATAATAAACCAACAGCGAATTCCGATCGTCAAAGAGCTCAAATACCTAGGCCTACTCGTTGTCGAAAAACTGACTTGGATTCCTCACATTTTAGATCTTAAAAAACGTACGGCTGTTATTGCCAAACAAATGAAACATTTGCAAGGATACAAACGGGGTCTCAACCCTCATATTCAAAAGCTTCTCTACATGACGGTGACAGAAAAAATGGTCTCATATGGCCCTGCATTATTGGCCAACCCGATGCAGGGGTGAAAAATCAAACATCTGTCTTCTATCCAAAGGTCATTTGCACTTAACATTACTCGTGCATATTGCACAACGACCTCAGACACAGGCAATGTTTTAGCCGGACTACTCCCCCTGCACATTCGTGTAGAAGAGGAAGCTTCGCGACAACTCGTCAAACAACTAAGTAGGCCTGCAACTTTCGCAGAAGACATCTTCCTTCCGAAAGCGTATGAAGCACAGGCCCCCCACTTACACATCCACCCCTCGCAGAAGTGCGTCGGGGTGAGAATACGATTTAACCCAACATCTACTTACTCACATTTACATACAGAGATCTATACTGATGGATCAAAAATTGATAACAACACAGGCAGTGCGTTTATATTTCTACAGCACCAATCAAATATTTATCAATGGAAAGGTCAGCTACGCACTAATAATAGTGTATTTCAGAGAGAGGCAGTGGCAATTGCGCACGCAATATGTTACCTGCAAGAACAGCAGATTAGACCTGCAGTGATAAAAACAGATAGCCTGTCTTCTTCATATGCTATCAACAACCCGGAACAATTCCGCAATTATCCAGCAGATACAACAAGATCTACGAAACCATCTGGAAATTCATATCTCACTGGAATGGATAAAGGCCCATGTCGGTAATTATGGCAATGAGCTTGCGAATAGATTGGCTAAGGAAGCTGCCAATGGGCAGGCTAATGTTCAAGTTAATATTCGATGGCCCATTTTCCAGCTTAAAAGATTTCTTCGACTTAGGCCATAGGTCAATGGCAGGAAGAATGGGACTCGAGCCAAACGGGCCGCCGTACGCAATACCATCTAGCGTACTTTGATACAGCTCGAAATATTAACAATCCCAATCTCGTTAGAAATATTACAGGACAACGGCCTTTTCCCCAATAGTGTGCACGATTTGGCTTAAGTAATACTGAGCTCTAGTTGCGGAGATGTGGGTACGCTAGAACCTCTCAACATGCCTACTCGCTGCTGGTTCACATATTCTTCTCCCAGATGCTAATCGTTAAGCATTTTGGAAATTTTTAATTAAACAGCGGCATATGTTCCGTCAAATTGTAAATACAATGGATAAACTATCCACATTAGGCTTGGACTTATGCCAAACTTCATAATCGCACAACTGAATCCCAACCATATTCTAAAGGTACTACTGCATCCTGTACTGTATGTCAGAAATGTTTAATTATCAATATGCACCAATCTACTCCTTAATGTATACATTGAATCATGTACTGCCTAAACTTTAACCTTCATCATTATATACAAAATGTAGTTCTAGCGTCAAATATCAAAATATTCCAATATATTCGTAATGTAAAACTATCGCAGTTTTCGTACATATTTATCAGAATTCAAACGTAGCAACTATTTTATTCATATTAAGGTCATTCAGAAGTGTTTAAGTACACCTGTGGTGTAATGATGTACTCAATTAATGTATAGCTAGATATACATTCTAGAATGTACTGGGTATTATGTATTTTACATACGTGACTGGGCATTATGTATTTTACATACGTGACTGGGCATTATGTATCTCACATATGTGAGATACATAATGCCTTATGTACAGTATTAATGCGAAAAAATGGTAGAGCATTAATGCAAAAAAATGCCTTATGTACAGCACTAAGAATGTTAACTTTGGCAATGTGATTCTTAGTGTGCTACTCTGTGCAACTCTTAAGCTCTACAGCCAAGTACTCTTTCTGCATATTTTTAAAGTTATGCAAAGCGTTAAACACACCTATGATGTAATAGTCTACTCATCCAGTATTTCATCCGTGAAAGAAATTTTGTGTCTATCTAATGCTAATTTAGTAGCATTTAAGTCAGATATGTATTTTCACACATTAAATTATATGCATTTGTACCCTGTATTGTACATAGCAATCATACGTTTTGTTGCAACACTATTTACATCTTATGTATTTTTATATTTTGCCTTATGTACAGCATTAAGAAAGTTTTAAATCTTTTCGAGAAGGCAATTACCTCGTATACCTTATGTAAGTAAACATACTTACATCTTTTTATGTTCACATAACCTCAAAATTGTATTTCATTATATCTATGAGATTTTATAGTGTCTGAATATTATAAACCTGTATTGTATTAAAGATATCACTATATATGACATTATATGCAAGATATGTATATATCATTATGCATCAATTTATCTTTAACATTTATCATATTATGTAAAATACCAATACTCTATTACTGCAACAATATTTGCTTATGCAACACCCAGTGTATATATTGTATGTAGCACCTTATCTGATCTTTATTCTCATAGGCTTACATAGTATTGTCACGAATTTCTTATCTTTCTTCCCAAATGTATATTCATTGAAATGACAATAATATGTTCTGTAATGGTTCTAGCACTTAGTCTACCCTTACTGCATATTGTATTGTAACACCCCTTGCTAGAATAACATTGTATAATTAATATACCGGTAATCTTGTGACGAGCATGGTCGCTGTTTTATATGTAGAAACTCGTATGACATAGTCTGTATATGGGTACATTTCGCACTTTTTAGCATTGATCTGTGCTCACTTCAGAAGATATTTCGCGCAGTTTACTACTGAAATGTATTTGCTATTGAAATACACTTACTTCTGAAATGTGCTGTTTATACTATTGAAATATAATAATTAATCTTTCAGTAATCTTCTAACTCGTATATCGTATGGTAATTATATTGTGTTATATAACTTGTGTATAGTATTTTGAATGTTATTATGTACACTATACCCTTGCATGTATTTACTCCAGAATATCAGTAGCATGTTAATCCAGATACCTATTTATTGTATTTTATGTTGTAATTCACATGAACATCGCTGTTATAATCAGTCTGTATGTAATATTGTAACCTGTACTTTATATGGTAACTGTATTGTATCATTTAGCTCCTACTCTTTATATGTCATGTAGGTCATAAAAAATGTCCAATATATATCCGTACCTCTAATATAACATCACTATTGCGAATGTCGTCTGGTCGCATAACAATCTGTATATGTTATATTTTTTACATCTTTTTTACCTGAGATGTAATTACTCCTGCTATGTACATCTTTTCATGTCTTAATAGTAACACTACATAAATATGTACATGTTGCATTAATTTTTTAAGGCCAAGCCAAGGCACGGACGTGTATCATGTAAAATGAACTTGTGTCAAGGATCTATGACACGGACTTGTGTTGAGTAAAAAGACACTAAACTGAAATTCCATCCCAAACCAAGCATCGTTGACCTGCTACTATAGTTTAAAGTGAAATACGGATTTAGGACTGTATTTATTACCTTATTTTGGTTTGTGGCAAGTAATATCGCAGTAAGGCGCTTGGTCGAGTATTTAGTGCGTTCTCATTGCAGCCATTTGGTACTCAAGATTGTTAATGAACGATGCATTATCTGGTGTTCTATTGGAGACACACTGGCGCTTCTTCCACATCACCTCTACTTGTGTCTGCAAATAAAGCTCATATTTCGTCTGTGGATACTAATATTTCTCCTTTCCTTGCAAGAAGAGTTCTTTTCCAATTAAAAACAAATCAGAAAACTGTAAAATTTCCATTTCCGTAAAAATGTTTGAAGTAGAAAAATATTAGAAACTTTAAAAGCTGGATAGAAATCTTTTTCAAAGCATTAGTACTCACAGCTTCGTAGAATTTTCTCTCCTCTTAATACTATTTTATCTAAATTCTTGTGCATCCGGACTTTATACAGCAGAAAATCCTAAAAATAAGATGTTCAGTTCTCATGGGAAAAGACTAAGTAAGTGAAATGTATTTTTCTGCAAAATTATCTCTCTTCTTTCTTGGGACAGCACCTCAGGGGTAAACGACAAAATACATTAAGCACTTTGTTTTAGCTGTATCCGATCTTTTACTATCACGTGACAGTTGAAAAAGTTCTACCTGATATCAAAAATCTTATTTCTTTCATCCATGTATTAAAAACAAAATATAAAGCTTTCCGTTTTCAGTTCTCGAATTTTTCACATAACTGAACTATTGTTGAAACTATAATGACAAGCAAAAAATAATTTTCTTAGGTATCCAGTTTTCAAGCAATATTTCAAATTTGAATTGTTTGTTTTAATAACGGTTCGCAAGAAAACTTCTTTTATAATTCAAGAAGTTTTGCTTACAAAGAAATAAAATTTGAGGGAAATATTTTCACATCTTTTTCCTTACTTTAGAAACGTTTTATCAAACGTTTTTTCAAAACTTTGGATCCTTACGTTATACTATGCTAACATACATTTATCACACACACACAACATAATAATGGTATCATTATAATTAAGGGAAGCTTAAGTTTTTATCTTTTTCAAATGTGACTTGGAAAATAATCAGTTTGAAGGATACAGGTATTGCGTGTAGTGAAATGGCTTTATTTTGCAAACTTTGCTGAGGGTTTTAAAAGCCATACCTCAGATTTTGATAATTTATAATAAATCAATAAATAAATAAACAAGTAAATGATGTTAATAGTATAAACTTTTATTTTGATTTTTAATAATATATCTAACGATCATTAACATTTTTGGAGCAAGAAACGTAAAAAATGAAGTGTGTCTTACCGGGATTTTAACCATGAGCCTTTTGCTAACTAGCTGAAGATGCTAAGCACTTATAGCACGAGAACAATCACGGAAAAACTGTAGTACTCCTCTCTGATATAAAGGGTAACTAAGGACACGCACGAAACCATTTCAAGTACTCAAGTACTCATGTAAACGCATCTCAAGTACTGATGAGTACTTCATTTTTTTAAAAATATTTTCAATACTATTGTAATCATCATACGGTTCTCTTAACGCTATGTATGACATTCTGCAGAAAGGAAAAAATATTTCTTTTTCAAATACTTAAGCATGTAAACCCAGAAAATTTAAACAATTAGCAGTTTATTTATAAAAGAGAAAGCTAGGAAGCAGCATATTGTTGACTGTTACTAATACAGACGTCTTCCACTTACTACTGTTAGCTTACATCTGTTAATGATACTTTGTTAGGAATATAAAATCCGTTAGGAAAAGTTTGTTTTTCACTAATAAAAGCATCTGGATAAAGTTTGACTTGAAATATAAGAAAAATTTATTGCTTTTTTATAAGAAAAAATTTATTAGCCAAAAGGATTTTAGCCCAGAAGGGTTATTAATTTACTTTTGGTATTTCGCGTCGAAAACTTTAAAAGTCTGAATCACTTTTCAAATTGTTGCCACCATATATTATCGCTCTGTAGTATATTTAAATAAATTAAGTAATGAAGAATCTGCATAAACGTATGTATAGTTTTCGCATTGTGATGAAACAAGGGTATCTAGAGCCATCCAATTTTGAATAACGTACGTCTCCACTCAAATATGGTTATCTCGAAGACCAAATTTGGAATTTGTTTTATTATCGATTCTATATTTTGTAAAATTTTAACGAATTTTTGATTAACAAACTCGAGGATTTCAAAGCTAGCCATGGCAACGTTGTACAGAAAAAACATTTTTATCTCCAGCGCGTGAGACTGTTTATCAGAAATTCTAAAGATATGCTCTTTTTTAATTATTTTGCGATATTGCTGTTGAACTAAATTTTATCGTTCAAGTGCGAAGAACATGATATTTAATAAAGAAAGGTAACACACAAAACGTTAAAAAAGCTTAAAAAATTAACAGCTTAAGGAGGCTCATACACCCTAAAAACCCTAAAATCTTCGAATATATTACTGTTTCAAGAATTGGAATAACTTATTTATTTTAAAAGCCATACTATAGCTGCTTTGTGAACTAGTAAGCAGAACGTGTGTGTTGCCGCAAATATTTTTATAATTTAATATGTTTTGTAACAAAATTTTTTATGCGTTCACGTTATGTTTCTGCCTTGCGTGCACAGTTTAAAATATTCTGTTGCATAATTTAGTTCCATATTTAACTTATAGCTTTTATAACATTTGAATACTACTGTGAATCAAATTTTACGTTAAATTCTTATTTGATTTGGAGTTGAGTTTATAAAATGTACTTTATTAAAAAAATATGTACTGTTTTCATGCATAAAATTGTTTAATATTAAAATATTCATCAGATTTTTGGTTCAGTTAGAAGATAGTGCCCATATAAAGAATTCCATTGAATTTCAAGTGTGTACCATTAGCCATTTTTAAAATATCATGCGCGCAAAGTGGAAACATGACATGAACGGATAAAAATGTTTATGACAAATCAGATTAAATTATAAAAATATGTGTGCCAACATTCAATTTCTGGTTACTAGTTCCCAAAGCAGCTACATTATGCAGTTAGCTTTAAAACGTTCGAAGTACTTGCTTTTAAAATATCGAAGGTCTTAAGGGTTTTAAGGTGCACAAGCACGCTTAATAGCTTAATAATAATAGCTTAATATAAAATCTGTAAGCTTTCAGATTTTTTTCTTTCATTTTTTAATTTTTTTTAGTGATTAAGAAAAAGTTTCTTGATTTAAGATATTTTTGGCTTTCTATTTAATTCAATGTACTCAAGCCTTAAGGATAAGGCTTAAAATATAGCAAAATATTTCAAAATACTTTACACTTTAAAATAAAAGGCATAGACATTGTTATATTTATTGTGAAATGATTCATTCTAGAAAACTCTAAATTAGAAGGATACAAAAGCTTTATTCGTTGAATACATTTGTGCAGACATTTTTGGTCGAGTCTTGATATCTGAGTCTTTATAAAGAGTCTATTTAGAGTCTCTATAAAGTTTTATCATATTTACTCCAACATGGTTCGTTAACGCTTACAACAATAGTTAGATGGCACGAAACTCAGTTCTGCTACAAAGGCCTTATCAGCAAATACAGAATTCATTTGAGGATTGTCCTCACTCACTGCCATTCATAATTCCTGCCTGATGAACTGAAATACTTTACGTCAGTGTCTGCATCATTGAAGAAATTTTCAGACCTGTGCACTGAGAGTTAATTTAAAATTTTACATTTCCTGCATCAAATACATTCATTTTATTTTCTTTTAATTACAAAGCATTAATTTCTCAGACGTAGTCGACTAATTATGAATTTTATTCTCTATTACAGGATTTCTAGGAATTCATATTTAAGTAATACACCACGCTGAATCTTCCATTTAACACAGAACATAGTTTTAAGGATGAAAAGATTTCGTTGAGACATTTTTGAAAGTTCCTAAATCATTATTTTAAATACTGCGTGTGCAGATAAATTTTAAAGCGGTGTAATATGATTTAATAGCCTATCTCAATACATTATAAGGTATTTCTTCCACCTCCTTAGCATGCCTTCGTGGTGTAGTAGTCAGCACACTCGGTGCGTATTCGAGAGTCCGTGGTTCGAGTCCCGCTCATTTTTTAATTCTCCTGCTTTAAAAGAATACTTAATGTCTGTACAACATAACTGAATTCGAGTATAATGTAAACTCTACAAATTCGTTATAAAAGTGAAGCTTACATAAGATGTTCTTCACCAACCGTATATAAAGAATAAAACTATAGAGTTTAGTATTCTATGATTAGCATAAACTAAATCTAAACTCCGTGCAGACGTATAATGAATTATGGCTTGGTTTGAAAAGAACTACAAAGTCTTAAGAAGGTATGAAACAAACTTTTTTATTGAATCAGAACTGGAAATAAATGCACGTCTGGTGCTCGACAAATCAGCCAACTACTTGTGGTGATGAAATTTAAGTAAAAGTCAAATTCAGTATTAAAAACTAACAATTGATTACTAACTATTAAACTAACAACTAAATTAAACAATTGATTAAAGCGAAGTTGGCTTACAATTTCTCACCGGCGTACGAATTTAAATGTCGGCAGCATAAAGTCAAAGTACTACAATTTTATCCGACCTAGAGAAACCTAGAGACGTGGCCTCGAGAGGCAGAAACAAACTGTGACTCGCAATATAAAACCTCAGTTTAAATATTCTGAAACTAAATTTAAATTCAGGTGGGGAAACAGAAGAGAGAAGTGACAGTAAAGATCAAAATCATAAAATAACTGGCTATGTAAAATTGTAATAATCTTACAAAACCTTTAGTCAAAAAGTTTTTTAATCAATCAGAATTTGCAGTTTTCATTGTTTTGATGTGAACATCGAAAACTTGAGTTAGAACATTCGATGTCATTCCTTATTATTTCTAAAGGCGGTAGTTTTATTCGGTAGTTTTTTTTTAGGTGTGTGGGGGGGGGTTGTAGAAAATGCAAGAAATAAACTCTTACTTTCGCTATATTATCACGAAGGTGCAAAAATTATGTAATACATAATGCGTAAATTGCCTCAGAAGCTATTACGTTGATTAAATGCCCTAATTAAATATTAAACTGTGTTTCTGAGAAACTTTCCAAGATTTCTTACGAAACACTTACGCAAATTTGATTAAGTACTCTATTATTAAGGTTTCAAATTACTAATTTAGCTGTAACATTGCTTAAAGATCCTAATTAAACATTAAATTTTGTTTAATAGAAAAGTTACACAGTTCATAGAAAATTCTAGCAAATTCGATAAGTACTTTATTAATAAAGGTTTCAAAATGTTAATTGTATTTCACCGTAGTTGTATTGTACAAAGTAGTAGCCCTACAGTAAGAGTAGTGGTTCATCAGTGATTACACTGTAACTACGTATTCCACAAACTGTAAATTTCTATTATTTTTTCACCATGTGTTATGCTCTGTGAGAACGTATAACATTGTTTGTAAAATAAATATTCGTATTCTTTCTGAAGAAAGGTTTTAAACATGACCAATGTAATTAACATTACAACTAAATCAACCTCCTTAAAGCAGAGAATCTTGTTTTTAGCATTTGAATTTTTCTAGAATTCTCGGTAGAGAATGTAATCAAATAGTTTTTTTTTGGCTTTAGTTACTGTACACATTACAGTAACACAAAGCAAAAGCAATGTTGTTTCAAGAAAAGGGCCTTAGTCGTAGTTGCAGCGTAAGAGAAGAAATGCGAATGCTAAAGATATCATTTTCTTATTATTTTTACCTTCTGAAACTGAAAAGAGATGCTAAATCGTTAAATTCGTTTACTAAACTCATGATGTTTCCAATCTTACACTGAGACTGTACGTTGAAGGGTCTAAGGTCCATTGGTATCGTTGGTTTTAGAAATTGAAGGTTATTCTTTATACATTGATCTATTAGATATATAGGAAAGACTTTCCTTGATAAACAACTTTCAATTAATGTGATTTAATTTTTTATGCATTCGTCTCTTCTTTGATTCAGATATTTCAGTTTTCCATAGAATATTTGAGTAAAATATTAAATTTTTTATTCATCTGCTAGAAATATTAGGGACCTCAATCGCCAAATCATGGTGGGGGAGTATCATCATCCACCGCCTTTTAGTTCGGGCGCCACTGCAGAAACATTAATTATTTTTTGAAGGCAGAAGAGATGAAAAATGAGCAATGCCCTCGCCGGGACCTCGAACCACGGTCCTCTCGAATACGCGTCGAGCGTGCTGACCACTATACCACGAAGGAATGCGAAGAAGGCAGGAGAAATAACTTATAACCTAATGGTTTCAATGTACTTTAAATTGCTGCTAAATTTTATTTTAATTATATCAGGTATAAAATACCACTTTCATTGGAATAATTTGGAAGTAAAAATATTTTCATTTTAATGACTATAAATTAAAAAAACTATTCCGTAGTTTTCAGTATTTTGTTTAATACATCATCGTCTTAAATGTACACACTGCGTAAACGGAAAAAATTGGTGAGTTATATGTCTCCCGTTATGTTGGGGCGATTGACGAAATTTAATTTACTTTTTTCATGACTCGAAAGCATGAATTGGGCTATATATTAGATTTATATATAATATTGTTCTAACATAGGTATGTTTACAGAAAATCGAACTTTCTCTAATATGACTTAACGATTTTTCCATACTTCAATTCTACTATTCAAATTATGCCACAGTGCCAAGTTTCGTTAAACTCGCAGGAGTAGTTTTTAAAAACTTAGCTCTCAAAATGTTAGCTATTCAATATTTATTGAATCTGATGTATATATATATATATATATATAT
>KK116799.1:307561-383963 GCA_000611955.2 Stegodyphus mimosarum
TGCTTTTCGTTTCGTAATTTATTTCACCCTTGTTGCGAATTAAAACGTTCTAATTTGCCAAAATCTTAGGCGTACCTGGTTCTCTCTTCAAAATAATTACCTTAGAATTCCTTTAGAATTTACGAATCCTTTTCCTTAATTTATGTTCCAATAAGATTCTTTTAAAAGTACATGTTTTAAGAATAAAAATGCTGCCGATATTCATATTCTGATTTTATAACTGCGATAAAGTACAAATAAATATAAACATGACAATAAAAAATCGAGAGTACATATGAGAAGATTGTGCGATAAATATGTTATGACTTTAAGCCTCAACATGTACTTGTTCGTAGATTTTGCAAAGCTAATGTAAATAAAGATATCATTCAATATTACTGCGCACTCGAAAGTAAAAACAATGAATAGAAGCAAGCGGCTATCTGAAAATTCCACAGACATTAGATATTTTGGAGAAGGAAAGTTGTGAAATGACAATAACCTCGCAGAGATTCGATACCCATGCACCTTCAGACTGCTAGCTTACACCACAAGAACAGGTTTGGAGAATTGCCATTATTCCTTATTTTCTTGCCCATTTAAAAAGCAAATGGAAAACTTGCCCATTTAAAAAGCAATTGGCACACGGCTCAGTCGACCAAATTCAGAGTAACACTAATTATGGTTTACCTCGTTTTAATTCTGGTGAACTGTAGAAACATTATATTTTACGAAGCGATAATAGTAAAAAAAAAAAAAAAAACAAATATGCCCTAGCCCGAACTCGAGTTACGGAGCTTCTAAATGCCAACTGATGTACTACTACAACTTACGCTGCAAAAGAATGCAAGTGAAAAATGTGGTATAGTGTCATTCTTCAAAGAAACCTTCGGTGAACATCACCGAAGATTATAGATATACAGTAGAGGCAGTTAGGTAAAAGTAACGCTGCAACAATCTTCTTTAATTATGAGTGCTTCATTTTGCAGAATCTAAGCGTTACTAAAGACCTGATATACTTATTCGAATATAATGGGTATTACATTAAAACACGATGAACTATTTTCAGTTCCTATTTGGACTTATCATACTAATAAAAAGCATTTCCTTTAGTTTTTGATATAATTTACCCTTGTTTTCAATGACTAGAATTTTTTATACTTTTATTAAATTAAAAATAAGAAATTAAAACAAGATACCTGATATAGGTATGTATAATTCAGGATCCAGTATCAGAGTTTGTATCTGCAGAAGAACGTAACCCAACATAGCACTTGCTTAAGACAGTCCTTTTGGGAATTAATTAGTTCTGGCTTAATATTTTAGCCGAAGTATACGGTATTTCTCTCGCCTTCTTAGCATGCCTTCGTGGTGTAATGATCAGCACACTCGACGCGTATTCGAGAGGTCCTTGGTTCGAGTCCCGGCGAGGGCACTGCTCATTTTTTCACATCTCCTGCTTTCAAAGAAAAATAAAATAAAATAAAAAAACCCTAATGATTCTACAGTGTCACTTGAACTAAAAAAGGTGGTGGATGATGATTTCACACCACCAGGATTTGACGATTGGATCCCTTAATCTCCCGTCACCATTTAAAAGAGGGGTATGTAAGGTATTTCTCCCGCCTTATTAGCATGACTTCGTGGTGTAATGGTCAGCACACTCGACGCGTCAACGAAAGACCGAGGTTCGAGTCCCGGCGAGGGCATAGCATATTTTTCATAACACCTGCTTAAAAAAAATACTAATAGCTCTACAAAAGATGCTGCAATTTTTGCTAGAATAGTCTTCTTTTCATACAGGAACTTAGACTGCGTATTTAACTAGGGTATTTCAACACTCTTAGCTACCTGTCATGAGAACTGCTCTCACGTTAACGAACCGAGAACATAGTAACTCCAAAATTCGTCAGAAAAGCTCTGTTGTCTGAAACGAAGGGGATTCAACATAGTAATTATGCTCAAATGCAAAAATGCAAGCTTAAAGAACGAACCTTGTAATAAGCAACACGGTTGTTCACGCGTATGTTATCTTCAAGACATCTTTCTTCAGCGTCGCGGTAAGTCGGAAACTGAAAAGTTCCAACAATTTCCGAAGGGTCCATTCCCGGGATGTTAAACTCAATTAAAATTCTTACACAAAAAATATCTACCAAAACTGATAATTATTTCCATTCTGAATTTTAGTTTTTAGCTTTTGTGTCTTGAGTTTTGATGCATTTGTATATGCATTTAAAGAGTGCATAGATGTTAGAAAAGTCTGAAGATCTATTTTTTAGGCCTGTTGTGAGCTACAAATGTTACTGGATGAAAGCATATCAACATACTAGTGTCTTATTCAAATAAACGTATTAACTTTTAAAATTACTTTCAATAATTGTCACTCAATAACAAAAATGTAAATTTACTGCATCAAAATGTGAAAGGAAAAAATTATTTGCCACGATTTTTTAATTTTCAAATTTCCCTTTTACATTACAATAAAATCGTTTATTGATAAACTTTTTATTGATAAGAATGTGTTTATCTATGTTGGTGTTTGAATGGGCATCACAATGCTTCGGAATGAAAATGATTAGAACTGTATTTACACACAATGTTTCACCAAGAAATTCAGGTACTTTAAAAAAAAAATTTAATTCCCCAATTCTGTTTTCAATGTTTTTATTTGATACTGAAACTGTTTTTGTTGCTGCTTTTACACGCGTATTCTAAATTAAGCATCGTAGAATTTTTGCACCATTGGGCAAATAGAAAAACGATGAAGTTCCAAATCTCTCAAAATATTTGCCATTTTGTTCGACTACTTTATGACCAACTAGCGGAAGTACCCGATGCCAATTAAGTTAGACTGAGAGTAATGCATCTAACAACAGAGTGAACTATACCGCTGTATTCCTTCTCTAATTACGATGCAAAAGATACGATTCGTAGTCATACATGTTTCACGCTGATGCGATATGGAACCCATATAAAAAATTTCGATAGAAAAATAAATGAATTGTCTCTCATTGTATCAGTAACAATGGTACGCAGTTTTTTATGATTTTCGTCTTTCTAATCAAATGGTTATAAAAGCTCAAGTTACATCCAATATTTCACCTATATTCAATTTTAGTCGAATGAATGTGGCAAAAAAATTATCATAATTGATCAGAAATCATTAACGTGAAAAAACAAACAAACACCAAACAGACATTCTTCTTTATAGATTCTGTAAAACTTGCAAACTTTTGATTAACAAACTCAACGATTTGAAAGCGAGCAGTAGCAACACTTTTCGAAAAAAAGCATTTTTATCTCCAAGGCCCGAGACTGTTGCCACTCGGAAAAATGAATGCGAAAATTAGCTCTTTCAAAGTTTTTAATTTGTACTTTGGCTGATTAAAGTCGTACGAAGATGAGAATAATCGAATTGGCTTCCAGGAATCTTTGCAATCGGGAATAATGTATTTAATATTTGGCAATACTATGTTCATTTCATTGTAAAACTGACAAATTTTTTATTAACAAACTCTAGGATTTGAAAGCGAGCAATAGCAATAACTTTCGAAATAAAGCAGATTTTCATCTCCAGCTTGCGAGACTGTTGCCACTCGGAAAAATGAGGGCGAAAATGATCGTTTTCCGAGGTTTTAATTAATATCTCTGATTTTAGCTGCTTCGTTTTTAGAAAAAAATGGACGTCGACCTTTACCAGGACTCTGAAACGAATTATAGAAAGTTTGGTGACGATAACTGTAGTTGTGACTGAGTTATTAGAGGACAATCAAATACATAGATGTTCTTCTTTATATATACATATATCGTACTTTTATTCCAACATCAAAACATTTATTGTTTAAAATTCCTCAAAATTCTCATGAATTTTAAAAGCGACAAACTATCGTTTTAAGATAAGAAAAAATATAACAAAATAGTATTGAATGAATTTAAGTTTTGTTAGATATGTTCACAAGTGCTGCCTAGCAAAGTAAATGAAAATTCTACATAAGATCAAATTGGCTCCTATGAACTGTTCATCCTTCATGCCAACGATAGATGCAATCCCGAGCTCCTTGCCACGATAAAAACTTGTGGACTTTTTCTAATGTTACTATGAGACAAGTAAGATTAGTTATAGCACACAGATTTCTTTTTGAATTGAATTGTGACGTATTATCATCATATTAAATTACGGTTTTGACAACACGGCCCTTGGTATTTTAATCTCATGACTTAACAAAGAATTTCTTTGTCATGTACGTTCTTAGTTTGGATGAGATAAATGTTCCAAAAAGTAAGAAGTACAGGAAAAATTAAACACAGAGGAGAAAACTTTATATTTTTTTCCGAAAAAAGGTACTCTATAAACACAGAGTTCTCGCTTTCATATTTCAAAAATTTGATGCATTCTTTTATTGTTTTGAGATACTGAGATACAGCGTTTGATGCATGGATGGGAATTCATTCCTTTATCAAAAAACTCATAAATCTACAAATATATTTTTGAGGAGTTTGATAATTTCGGTTCTATCTCATCACCGGTAATTCAAACTTGAAATACTGTTACTTTTGTTTGTTTCTTACTCTGAAATCCAATGCCCACGTTTCCACTCCTCTGAAGGCATTCAAGAGGAACTATTAGATACACTTGAGTTAAAAGATCTCAGGGCGTATTTCCAATAACGATAAAAGCGTGGGTAAATTGGATACATCGTGAAAGATTGCAGTTATTTTAAAATTTACTTCAAATTATTAGATTTCTATTCCATTATTCACATTATCAGGTCTATCTATAGGCATAGTGGTTGGCGTTGATGGCTGCACCGATTGTTGGGAGTCCCGGAGAAGGACTGGATGTTTGCAAGTGTATAGAGTCTTTGCGTCATTGGCGACACTTGAAATAAACGACAAGCCTTATGCCCTCTGGAATGGTTTGGTTGGTACGGGAAAAGTGTTTGGATATTCTTTGTTTAGATATTTCCCCGAGGGTTTCTCCTTAAAACTTGCGGCGGAACTGGAAAAAATCAAACTGTCTCCTATAAAGTGTTCATCGTTCATGCCAATGACATGAGCAATCCTGAGCTCTTTGCCACGATAAAATTTGTGGACTCGTTCTGATGTTACTATGAGACAAGTGATTTTAGTTATAGCACAAAGATTTATTTTTAGATTAGCCTGACATATCCAGATTTCCTGCCCATTAAGTGAGAGAAAAAAAATACAAGTCAATGAGATCGTTCTTGCTCGCTGAAATTTGTGATTTTTGCTAATGGATTTTCTAAAAGAGTCAGCTGTAGGAACATTACTTTGACGCCTCTACTATTACTGCGGTACAGTACTGAATGAGCAAAAAGGGAAGTAATAATACTAAAGAAATAGTTTAAGAAATTACCACTGAACTACTTGTTTGTATGGAATCCTGTGATACTTGTTTAAAATACTTAGTAGATGACAATCAGGAACCACAATGGGCAACAATTTAGTACAAGTGCATAAAATGGATGAACATGGAATCCAGTTGCTGATTTGAAAAGCATTTTTCTGTATGAAAACTGACATTCTTTCTATTTTGAAATTATACTCCCTCTGTTCCATCTCACAAATCCCTTACCTTATATTAGCTTAAACAACAATGAGGAGGATTAAATATCTGATAGCAACAAACGAAATCATAAAAAAATTAAGAAATATATTAAGGTGGTTAAATTTAAAGTAATATTTAAAGTTTGAGAAAGGAATATAGAAATATTTATATATTTTTACAAATTTTAATCTATGATAATTAGAAATAGATATATAAAATCACTGATATTTAATGAATTCATATTTCGAAAAGATTTAAATCTCTACATAGATAAAATACTCTAAGACTAAAGAAATAAAATTTATTTCGAATACCTGTAGTACAAAAGTTTGAAAATGTAATTAATTTCAGTTTTTTTTAAAATGTGGATAGTAGCTTGTAAAAAAGAATTATTTAATACTAAAAATTAATGTAATCTAAGACTTCATTAGGAGAAATATTACAGTCTTTTATTTCTGTATTAATTGAAAATTTATCTCTGTTGAATTGATTCTATACATTTCATCGAAGATAAAACAAATATGTTGAAGAAAAAAGGGTAATTAAATTCCTTAATTAAGAAGTTTTATTCATTTAAGACTTTAATTTTAATTTGCAAGGATTATTTTAATTTTAATAGTATTTTCAATTTTGAAACCCTTTCCTTTATATTCTTGTTATATAACAATCAAATTAATCCTAGCATAGTTTATTTCTCTCAGTCTCGTTTGCTCTTGCTGCTCACGATGTGCTTTTTATGTTCGTAAATACTGAACTTTCTTACAGAGGATCCACGAGTATATGATAACTTGCCCAAGAGATATTTAGATATACACACTTTTAAATCCTAAATTTTTATACAGTCACTTCTCAATTAGCGTGGTTTTCTTCAAAGTGTGCTTTGAGGTTAGCATGCTTTATTTCTGTGGGTACTGAATACGGGGTAAATATCATTCAACACAGCCCTAACAAACGTAAGAATTCTTACTCTAGTTATCAATCAAATTTAGCTACCTACTCCTGCTAATTAAAGCAAATTTAAGGAAGACCCCTGAGGCTTAGCTTAGTGTTAGACGGAATAAGCAATATGGTAAAAATGTATTTTATAAAGAGAACATAAAAGTTTCGCCCGAAGCCTAGCCGACTTCTATCCAGTTAGGAAATGCAACTTTCTCAACTCCACCGAAAACATTGCGGAGAAAACAACGCAAGACGAAAACGTCGTGATACAAAACAACGTGGGAGAAAAGAAAGTAAAGCGAAAATAACGCAGTTCTAGAGCATCGTGGGACAAAATATCATGGTCGAAAATAAAGCGGTTCAAGAACTTCGCAGTTTGAAAATATCGTGGTAAAAAATAAAGTACCTACAAATCATTGCATGACGATAGCATCGCAAACATGCGTTTTCAGGTTTTAAAAGTTGTAAATGTTTGTTCTCAAAATGATTTGGGAGCGCAAGAAGGAACAATAGATACTATTAATTCTATATTTGATATTTTTGAATGAACTAATAACTTTTTGCTGAAAAAATAAGAAGGAAACTTAACCATTTAAAATTGAAAATGAGTAGAAAATTAATGCAACTTATATAACTTAACAGAATTTTAAATTTACATATGTAATTTAACAATAATTTAACATTAATAAATTAACCTTTCTTTATAAAGTTTTACTGATATTTTTATGAAGAATAAAATCTAAAAATGCATGCTTAGAAAAAGGAAGATAAATAACTGTTACTTCTATAAAAATTGCTTAGTTAATTATCAAATTATTTTTCTTCACATTTGCTAATGTGATATTGTTTTAATGAAAATTATATTTTATTTTGTTTCCGTTTATTCTTAAAGTGTCCTTAACATTTTCGTGTATAGCGTGCAATAAATTTTTTAGATGTCGATTTCTAGTTATGAGGAAAGTTAATTACGTAATACATATGTCAGTATGGGATTTCACAAACGCTTGTGTGCCATGTTATCGTCATACGATGATTTGTAGGTATTTTATTTTTTGACTACGATATTTTCGACGACGATGTTTAAACTTCGAAGTTTTTGAACCGCTTTATTTTCGACCACGATGTTTTAGAACTGCGATGTTTTCTCTTAGCTTTCTTTTCTCCCATGATGTTTTGTACCACGAGGTTTTCGCCTTGTATTGTTTTCTCCGCGATGTTTTCGGCTGTAACCCAACTCATTATTCAGTATCTTCATAACTCCCATACATGCACCTGTCAAGTCTATCATCAAAGCACTACCTTCAAGCACCCTGGGAATGATATTAAAAAAGAATTGTTGTTATCCAACGCTCCAGTTACCAAGGTAAAAATGTTTGTCTATAGACGCAATAGAGATGTAAATAATTCCTGGTATTTTTTGTAAATGTTACCAGAAATAACGAAGAAAACAAGATTTTTCATATCAGGAATTGTTATGCCTGCGTAAGAGCATACAAAACATCTGATTATCTATTACAGAAGCCAGCGAGTTGATGACAATCGTTCGCGTTGTCTAAAGTGTGCTCAAGCTAACATATACTTTGTAGAAAGAAGAAACGTTAAGTGCTTTCGTATCAATGAAATCATCCTTGTATAATTTGTTCGTAGTTTCCAAAATTCCGAGACAGATGGGAAAAATACTAAGCGGTGTGAATTTTTCCTGGAGCTCCTAAGTATAATAATAAATTCTTCTCACTCTGTCCTCCAGCACTGGCGTTGGAGAAATCCCCTTCTGATATTAAAGTCTGGTTGCAAGACAGAAGACATAGCAGTTTTCATAAGGAAATAATAGGTATTGTCATAGTTGCAAAAGAGAAAAGATTTTAATATAAAATTGAAACTTGCGCTAGATCTAAGGAAAATCATACTCTCAACTTTTTAACTTAAGAGTACTCTGGATATCTTTCAAGCCAATCAGATGCTGAGCCAGAGCACACATCATAAACGGTCACATATCTTCCCCTACTTTGCTTCGCTTCCATATTTCGGAATCACCATACTAAATTTTCAACGTCACACTTTCTCAGAGGCATCATTTCATTAAAGCTGCTAGCATCACACTTCGTCCGATAATCTCAGCAATAATAATTTCTTACTATATATATATTGTATAGGTCAACTCATTAAGCATAGAAGAATATATACTAACTGATGGCTGAAAAATTCTAGTCGACAGAGCAACTATCCCAGAGGATAAGTGGCAATCGGTCCATGTATAGTATGCTTCCATAAACAATATCTCAGCCAATGCAGAGGTAAAAAGTACTGGTCTCAGCTCATACGGGGAGAGGAAGCGCCTAGATATTTTCTTGGTATATCATTTCTGAATGATCGAACAGCTAATCAGTCATAGTTGTTGATGGCGTTATCCAATGAAATATGAGTTTGTGTTCAGTCTGTAAGACTCACCAAATGGGTGTGCAATGCTAAATGAAAACCATCAGGAGTTGGGCCTCTCTTTATTATCAGTCAAATGCAAACATAGATGTAAATGCATTGATAATCAATTGTTTAGAACTTTCTATTTCTAGCAAAGCTCACATATATGTTTGCCCTATTAATGTTTTATGATATTTTTTAATCCATAAATGTAAGTGAAAGGTGCTTAAAAGTAGTATTAAATTGGAATATATCGTGATAAAACTAGCAGTTTTGAAAGCTGTTCCTTAAAAGCATTTATAATTTCTTGAATTGAGGCAAATTAGTTCACTGAATGTTTTCTCTCTCTTTAATCGCTATTTTGATTTTATTAAATGTATTCAATATTTATGAAGATGATAATTCTAAGAGCAGACATCTCTGAAATTTACTACTATACTATATAAGCGCACACGCCCTCTCTTAACTTATAGTTTTAGTGTTAGTAATAATATTTAACTTTCAATAATGAGCAGTGTGTTCAATTCTAATTTAAACTACTTTAAGATCTGAGAAAAATACTTAAATATTCTAATCGCAAGAGCAAATATTCTGTCTGAAAGGGTCTAATTAATTCAATTCAAGCGCGACTTTTAAAAGAAACAGAGCTTCAAGAGAATGGAAGAACAAACACTGTTATTAAAAGCTGAAAGCAAAATGCAGGCTTGAATGTTTGATGCTAATCAATAAACTAATAAAGTTTCAAATGCAAACAGCAGTTACAGATGTCACATAACATTTAGCAAAAAAGGAAGGCTTGAAACAATTCCATAAAAAGAGTCAACTCCAGACAGTTTTTTGTTTTAAATATCATGGTTGAACATTGAATCAAAAAACTTCAAGTCTTATTCCACGGTTTCTGATATTATTGCAGATCGACAATAAATGAGACAAATTCTTTTAGTTTGAATAAACTACAGCCATTGATTAGTCTAACTTCTCATAATATTCATTTCTTCTGCTATTCATATTTTTATGACCCCATATCTTTCAAATAATTATTAGTGTTTTCATTTTTAATTCTAAAGAAATTGGTACGTATTTAATTGTCAAGTCCTGATCTCTCACTCCCTTGGAGTCGTTTATTGTACTGACTGAGATTTGTACTATTACAGTGTCGCCTATAGATGTATCTTACACACGAATCGGGTTTCTTTCCTGCGACCGCAATGTTTTTTGATGATTTTGGAAAAAAAGTGCTCCGATAGTTCTGGTTCTCATAGAAAAGAAAGGAGAGGGACCAATCAGTAGAAGATCTTTATTTGTAATTCTGAGATTAACGTGTTTGTCAAAAACATGCCAAGTTTCTTATAAATAAATCTGATAATGGTTTTATACATTTTTTTTTTTGAAAATTCATACCTTTAGTGGTGTATAGAGAATAGTGCACTACATTTATCCTTCCCGGAAAGGATTTGAGGCGCTCGGTTATAGTCTAGAAACTCCCTCTTCCATGTACACATCCCTAGAGCACACCGCCTTGCCTGCATTATAAAAGGATGTCTCATAGGGGGATTTATAAACAGAGTGGGACGGGGGCAATATGCTATGTTATGCTATGTATGTCCTTCCCCTAAATATTCTCTATAACAACAGAATAATTATTAGTAACTTTCTTCTTCCTTACTACGCGTCTTCGCGGTATAATTGTAAGCACGTGCGACTAGAAATTGAGAAATTTGAAGCCGTGGCCATCGCCAAATCTTCATTTTCCTCGGGTTAAAAAAATTCTAAATAACTCATAAAAGCTTCACTCAAACTTGAAAACGTTTGATAAAAGCTACTATGAGCTGTGAATGTAATTTATAAAAGAGGAGACTACTTTTATAAATTGCACTGCTCTGCGAATCACGTCACGTCACACCAATGTCTCCTTCGAAAACAATGTTTTCGTTTCATATGTATAGTTATATATGTATACTTATATGTTATACATGTATACTTATAGTTTTTTTAAAAAAAATTAATTAAACTTCAATTCACTTTACCTTGGTATTAAGTAATTAAGTAACCAGAAGAAAACTTATATTTGTTTTAAATAATTCAAGTCTGAATAATTTTTATCTTATTAATTGGAAATTAAATAAATGTTGGTACTCACTTTAACGAGATGGATGAGCCTGCCGATTCTTGCACAGCTGTTTAGTGTTTGGATGTATGCTGGTAAGAAGCACTAGTGCTTTAAATCCCTCTTTGTTGCTAAGACTTAAAAGGCGAAGAATGTAGTAGTAGATTTAACCAGCAATAAATTTTATTTAAATATCTGTCTGGGTAGAAAAAGTGATAAACTATATCCAAGAATAATATACGGACTCAGAGATTTTTGGCTGTAGGTGGCACACGCAGTAAATTTGAATTTCTTTTTCTTTTCTTTTTACTAACTTAAAAAGACTACAACGGCAGACCTTCGAGGACCATTTGTGGTACACTGGCCGTAGGCTGAAAAACGCTTGCTCATAACACAGCCGTCTCTACCATACTGAAAAACATTTACTGACATGTATTTATTAGAAACTGTCATCATTAAATTTAATAGGTATAATGCAGTTAGAAATTAAATCCACTTCGATATTTCAATAACTGCAATTTTTAACGGTTTTCAGTCTTCGTAAAATTTATTTATATTATAAGGTTAAACCCACATTGGGCTCAGCTCAAATACTCCTCTAAACTTCTAAATTGTCCGAAGACATTTTGCACCGTCTTAACTATCAAAACCAGAAGACTTAACTAAATAAAACAAAAATGAATCAACTAAAAATTTATTGCTGACTACTGATTGAAACTTATTGCCCGAACTACGGAATAAAATTAACACAAATACATTTTGCTCTTCACGGGAAAAGCAAACAATAATGTGTTAAATTATGCGCATTTCAAACGTTTTAAGTTTATTTAAAATAAACCTTACAGTATTCCTCAGTCCACACGTCTCACTTAGTTTAATTTTGCTGTTATTACCATCGTTTCTTACAAGCAAATTTGAGAAACTGAGTTGCACCAAGTGCATTTTAACTTTCAGAAATATATTGAGATTTAATCTAGAAACTCCAGGTTGTTGTATTTCCGAATATTCTAACACTGGAAAATTGATTTTTCGTTCCAATTCTTACAAAAAATTAAAAATCTTTAAAATTACATATTTTTTTTTTTGCTGACATTAAAGCCGAATAAAAAAGATATTACATTCTTAACTTTACCGGCTTGTGTCATAGAAGGTGTCAATATGAGCCTCTGAAATTTGAGGTATTCATTCCTCACTATATGAAAGAGAGTTTATGAAAGAGAATTTATGAAAGAGAATTTATGAAAGAGATTTATGAAAGAGAAGATTTTGAATAAACGCTTAAGGTTCGATTGGTTGGGAAAGAACAACAACTCTCGCAAACTTATAATTACGGATTAAAATTTCGAACTAAAACTAAGGATGTTTGAAGGTAATTGTGCTGGGAAATGAGCCTTTACATAAAAAGTAATGTAAAGAAGTAAAATGTTGGTGTCTTTTAATCTTGTAAAAAGCGAAAAATTGGAAAAACAAAAAGAAAGAACTGAAAAGAGTGTATTTAAATGATGAATATTTGAAGATTATCTACCAAGGACAGTAAATCAAGTATAGAAACTCTTGATTTTAAAAATAAAAGCTGCCTGCAAATCAATAAACTAAAATAAATAGATAAAAGACAAAAGTGAAAACAATAAGGAACTGATATAATTTTAAAGCAAATTAATAGCTACATTTCAGTTCCCATGAATAAACTTTTAGAAAAGTTTAAACTTTAGAATTTTGAAGTTATTTTGTATTATTAATGACCATTACGTGCATAGTATTATTTTATACCAAATAACTTCCAGGAAAATGAGGAAGATTTATTCTATGCCACCACCCATCAATCTCTGGGTTTCATAAGAGACATATTTATGGTAATTCAGTAAAATTTGCATTCGATTTACTAACCATCTATTCTGATTAATAGCTTTCTTATTTAATTTTAGCATTGATTCATAAATTTTCAATGTGATACATACCATTATTCATTAGGAAGTGCCAAATTTATTTGATGGAATTCTGATCATCTTTCTGCGAGAATTGTTATAACTATGCTCTGAAAGAACAAACAGATGGTATAGCAGTTCATTAAGATTTTCTGCTCGTATATTTTATTCATAACAAGCTTAAGATATTTATCAGAATTATCAGTTTAAATATTCCTGCGTGCTAGTTAAGTTTTATAATGCAATTAGCTTTCTTACTTTTCCTCTTTCTAGTAGAATTCTATTTTACTGCTTTCGCCTTCACGGCTTTAAATGAATAAAATAAAATAGGATATACAAAAGTGTGAATTAGAATATCCTGCTTAGCTTCAGAGGCTTCCTAGAGTCTTATAAAAATAAATTTTGAAACTTTAGGAGAAAGCTTCGACTTTCGTTTGAAATAAAGGATATATATGACGAAGTTTTTGGCATTCTAGCATATTAGGCATTGAAGTTGGTATAGACACAAAAATAGGAATCGTCCAACACTTACAAAGATTATAATCTTCAGATACATTTCTCTCTTTCATGTCTTGCAATCTACATTTTCAATTCAATACATTTTTCCATAAATTAAAAACTCCAATGCATTACATTCCGCTTACATTTAGGTGCAAGTTATGATCTGTACGATAATAACTAAACATGGTTGAAATATGTGTGAAATATATTGAAAAAGAGTGAAATTTGTTTAACATTCGAACCATGTAACGTAAATCCTTTAAACACAAAGTTAAATAAAATATTTATCTAATTAGTATCCTATAATTAAATTGACAGTGAATTAGTAATCCTATAATTATCGACAGTAAAGCAGATCTGATGCTAGAACCGGGTGTTATAGCCATTGTTACCAACATCGCTCTGTCATGGACTGTTTCTTTGACAAAGGTATTCTAATATGCCTATCATATATGAAAAAAAGCGATAAATATAGTTTAATACCAAAGTCTAAAATTTTAAGTTCCTCTAAAGGAAAAGAAATTTGCAATGGATAATGGTGTACATATCTCAGTTCAAGCCGCCCCGACGGTATAGCGGTCAGGAGAGCCGACTGCGATACCAAAGAGCCCGAGTTCGAATCCCAGAGAAGGCATGATTGTAACTGTGTGTCTTTTCATAAAAAGCACCACCTATTGGGTGCATCCATAATAAAGTGACATCCACTTTTGGCCTTCGTAGTGGACAAGCCGAAGTCGGCTGAAGGCCCGCCATTGTTAAAAACAAATCTTAGTTCAAATGCATTTACATATAATGTTTTTGTAGGTAAATAAGTGTTCATTTCACTGATGAAAAAATAACAAATTCTGTAGAGCTTGGATGCGATGAACCTTGATTTAGCAGATAAAGTTTTGGGGATTTATTTAGTTTGGCTAACAGTTAATTTTTAGATAAAGCAACTTTCATTTCAGTCTCGTTTGCACCCACGCCCTCCTGCCAGAATACTAATCAGGTAGCGCGTGTATATTCACTTGAGGTACAAAGAACTGCTATTTAAGCGAAGGTTTTGGAAGGTGATTTCAGAGCGTGTTAAGCATGCTTGAAGGCCACGTTGCTGTTTTGAATTTCTAGCGATTTAATTCGGTGGCATTGAGTGTTTCTAGCCATTAGGCTTGTTTCTCCCGGCTTCTACGAGCCAGAGCCTTCATGCACGTTTATTTTATCCTGTGAGCCGTTAGGCTAAATTGAATACATTTTAAGTTCAACGTAACCTGTTTAAGCTAAGCTAGAAGTATTGGTGTTGTGTAAGCCCAAGTAGGCCCATCTGTTCAAATATATGTGATTGAATAAAAGGTCCTTTACACCCTTCTTCTGACTCAGATTTGGGCATAATTCTTCTTACAGTCTTTTTAGAGCTCGTTAGTTTATGTTAGCTAAGAGAACGAGACTCTATAAAGTATTTCAGAACAATCAGAAGGTGATATGACTGAAAGTTCTAAAATCACCAGGTGGACCTGAAAACGAAATTCACTTTATTGCAAGGTTTCACTTAGAATGACTTACCTGCTTGTCTAGGATAGATTTTGAAATAACTTCTTAGCTACTTCTATTCATACATTTTTTCTTGAAATTTATGCGCATACGTATTTGGATACATAATATATAAAATTTCGAAATACATTTTTTCAAATACTAGTTTTTTGTCGAACATTTAAGCGAATTTTGGCTAATATTTCGCATACATTTCCATTTAAAAATTGATATCATCAGTCAAGAAGTTCAATTTCCGCTCCTCGGAACATCAAAAAATAGATCTGTCAACTCATACTGAATTTCTAAACATATTTCTCCCCAAATGTTTAAAAATCGAATGGTAAAAATTAATTAAATGATTTTATATACTTTTTTGATATATCACGAAATGATAACAACTTTAAAGGTAACAATGAAATGGCAAAACCTTTAATTTTTAATGACGAGAACACACTTTTAATATCTAAACATATATTGCTTGGTATTCCTTAGAAGTCGTAGATTTTGGAAAAGGTGACTTCACGTACTCCACTGCCATGCTAATTAGAAGGAGTAATTTTTTTACTTTCAGAGACAATGATTTTCTTTCATTATAGCCTTTTCCACTATGCACTGAAAAGTATAAAATGAAATCTATGCAAAACGTTTTTAGGTTTAACGCAATTTTAACAACTCGCCCCAAAAAGAAAAGAATAATAATTTATACGTAAATAAAACTATAGAGCTCTCATATAGGTAATGGATACTGAGCTAATGGATGTCATAACATAGGAATTACTTATCTAACAGTAATTATTTTATTTCATTTAAGGTTTTATATGACAATTTTGATTTAAAAAATCTGTTATTATTAGCTAACCTGAAATCTAGAATCAGCTCACGAGAAAGCAATAAATGTTGTTCAACTATTTTTATTGCAATTATATTAAACATGCAAAATAATTAGCTTACATCCTACTTTATCCAAGAGTGATACGTTAAGGCAAATGCAGAAAGATTTATTTCATGGAAGGAAGTTAGTTGCTTAACACCCTTTGATGAATTAGTTGTTTACGGACATCAACAGGAAGAGGAAATGAGACCTAAAGATAAACAATTAAATAAATGAGAAGAAGCCAGACTCAAATGAAGCCAGGAAAACACCGAAACTACGAACGAATAACAGGGATCACGAACTTCAGACAGATGACAACAACAAGTATTAAAATTATATATTTTTATCGTGCTCCATAACATGAAAAAGTAAGTTTAAATTTAAATTCTACGTAGTTTAAAGCTGTGTTCTTCATTATAGAAAATGTTAGACAGAAAACAGTCTCTCGTCAAAACTTCCGCTGCAGGCCAAACGGAAAATGCTGTGCAGTTTTAATGCACAGTGCCTTCGTATATAAATGGGTGCTGTACTTTTAAAGGGTTACTACAAATAAAAAATAGCATGTAACACACCTGACATAATATTGTAAACCTATTTAACGTATTTTGCGAGAAATATAATTAAATAATCAAACTACTATACTATGAATTAAAACTCAGAAAATAATTTTTTGGTGTAAATGTGAAGATATAAGAGATAAATTATCTTTATATATTTCTAATTTCTAATTCTATTCTATAATTTCTAACAATTATATATTTCTAATACTTTCATATATTTCTAATTTCTAATTCTATTCTACTCGTATAATTTCTAATAATTATATATTTCTAATTGTTAGTTTTGCACACGTTGAAAGGTTATGCATTAAAAACAAATTAAGGAAACAAACTATTGTCTTGTAATCAGTTTTTGCGATATTACTAAGGGAAAATATTTCTAGTTTGTAAAAGTGTGTGTAGTCATTTATTATCAGTAAAACAGTATGTTCGTCACAAGCAGCACAACATGATCGTCATTTATTATCAAAGCAAAACATTTTTGCAAACAAAAGCGAAAAAATGTCCGCAGTCTCAAAAGAAAGTACGAAGTTATTTTCAACAGAAAGATAGCTGTTTTCTTTGAAAGTGATTAAGTCCATTTTATTTTATAGGGAGATGTTTAAGAATTTATATTTGAAGGGTTTGACAAATATTGGTATGTATTAATACGTTCATTTTATGCTTCGATAATATTAAATTGATTAAAATTTATAATGTGATCATTTTTAAAATATTAGTTAAAAGAAATTTATATTTTTGATAATCTCAAGTAGATTTACACCGCTTTCAAAGTCAACGAAATGTGAATATAATACATTTATGAAGTATTATATATGAAATTTAAATTAAAACAAACCAATTTTTTAAGAAATTTTTTAAATATGTCAAAGGAACAAAATAAAAAAAATAATAATAATAAATAAATATCTGAAAGCTTTCAGGTTTTACATTACGTCCAAACGGGCGTTTTTTTAAGGTTTTTGTGTTTTACCTTTTTTTATTAAATATCACGTTCTTCGCACTTAAACCATAAAATTCAATTCAACAGCCATTTCGCAAAATAATTTTTAAATGAGCGTATCTTTCGAATTCAGTTTCGCTCGATGCAGATGAAATTTTGTTTTGTGCAGTGTTGCCATTACTCGCTTAGAAATCGTTGAGTTTGTTAATTAAAAATTCCTTACTGTTTGACAAAATATAAAACATATTATAAAACAAATTCGAAATTTCAAATTAAGGCTTCCAGATACCCATATTCGGTGGAGTATTGCGTTATTCAAAACTTGATGACTCCAGGTACCGTTGCTTCATCTAAATGCTAGAAACATACATACATTTATGCAGATTCTTCATTATTTAATTTCATCAACTATAATACAGGGCTGTAATATGTGATGCAAACAATTTGAAAAGTGAATCAATGCAGAAAGTGAATCGACACAAAATGCCAAAACGAAATTAATAGCCCTTCTGAGCTAACGCACCTTTGGGCAAAAAAAATCTGATGTGTACACCCGCAAGGAATTGCGCGGAATATTAAATAATACGCATTTTGCATTTCCTTTAAACTGATTGGATTTAATTAAATTTACTTCATCTATAGCGCATAAACTACAATAGAATAAATGCACTCTTTAAAATTCATTACATATGTTTATCACAGCGACCCTCGGGCGCTAGCTTCACTTCATAGAGTTACATCTCATTCATTTTATAACTCATCAAAGTGCACAAAAATTACTTATATCATCTGGAGAATTACATAATCTTTGATACCTCTTCTATTCAAAGACTATAATAAATCTAAAACGATGTGTAAAGGAAATTAAACAAAAAAAAGGGGAAAAAAAGAAGTTTTTCACAGACGATTCAGTATTTCTCATTCAATTAATTCAGTTCTCACTTCGCGACAAGACAAAAATGCATAAAAACTCAAAATATCTATATTAAAAATTACGAAGTAAATCTTAAACACTTATTTCCTCGAATAAGTTCCAGAATGGATTAAGCAAGATTTAATTCGCAATAATAAAAGAAGGCGTTAGCTTTGTTTTTGCAAAGCTTAGTTTCTCTAGATTGGCAACAAATCCAGTATTCTGCTAAGTTTGAAGTGTAATTAAATACGTCCGCCATGAGAAAAATTATTAGACTTAGCCGCACTTAAGCAACTTTTAAATTGTTGATAATTCTACAAATCTTGCATGCAGGTTTACTAAAGGCATAAAAACCTTAACCGGAAGATAAGAACAACATAATTCAATCATTTTTAAAGCAAAAAAATGCACAATTTACCAACATATAAGAATAAAAAAACTGAGGTCACTGAGCCGAGTAACAGAATGGATATATATATACATATATTTATATACTTTTGGTGCGGCCGATTGCAAACAAAATAGGAGGTGCACATCTACATGTTAAAGCAGCCATATATACAAGATTTCAACGTTCTGGGGCTACTCTTTTTTGAGTTATGCGAGATACATACATACATACGTACGTACGTACGCACAGATGCCACGAAAAAATGTCTTCAAAATCCATTCTAAATCAGTTTTATAATTTTTTAGGGGAAAACGTGTCCTTTATTCTGTTATTACGTACGAATGTCGCTCAAAAACAATGTTAAATTGCATTCGATAGTGGCCAAAATGGATATTTTCTTTGAAATATGATACTCGAAATTTTTGGCAATAACAATACTTCGTACAAGGAAATAAAAAGGAAAGGAAAATAGGTTGCTACAAATTAAGAAGTTCGCTGAGTAAATTATACTTAGCGGAAAGTGAAAAATATACGCCAAGGCAAGTTTTTGAATTTCTCTGTAAATTTGGCACCAAATGTTACGAAATTTAGTATTTAAGCATAATTTGAATCGTAGAATCGAAATATCGAATAAAATTGGCATGTCGTTTCAGAAAAAGTCCGATTTTTGTGTCAAAATATCTATGTTAGAATGATGCTATATATAAATCTAATATATATCCTAAGTCGCGCTTTCGAGACATGAAAAATGCAATTTGAATTTCGTTAATCGGTCCAGTAGAACGGAAGATATAGAACTATCACTTTTTTTTTCGCCGTGTACCTATATTCCAGCGAAAGTACAAAATTTTTCTTGTCATTAACAGTGTAGCCACACTTATGAAAACGAAGCAGAAGAATTAATCTTTTAACTAAATATCATGTCTTTGCAGAAAGTCGACTTACACCATTTTGAAAGTAATTATATTTATAATTTCATATACTACCTAAATTGATATTAACAAATTTTGAAGGATTTTTAGTGGGGCGGGAAACTGTTTACAGATAAGAAGTTGATAACTAACTATATTTCATTGTTATCATTAGCTAACTATTTGTCAAAAATAGGCTTACAACACTTTCAAAGAAAGTGGCTCAACTGGAAATAAAATTACAGATGTTCCATTACCGAGCGACGACGTGTCTCAATATATTAGGTTTTATGAATCATAAATATTATCACTCTTAAAAGCTTCTGTGAATAAAGCGTGCTTTAAATTCCCTTCAGTTGAAAAGTTGCTAACTGTATGCATACTGAGTAAGCACAATGAACACTAAAAAAAAATTCACCATCCACCCAAAATAATATGCAGAAAAGTAATCGGAAATGTTTTCAATGCAAAATACTATTCAATGTTATATTTGTGCATGAAATCTGAAGGAAAGTTTTCTCTCTTGGGAGAAGCTTGAAAAGAATCTGGAGTGAAATTAAATACTCCGAATACATTAAAACGTGATTGTAGTGAAAACAACAAATTGTAAACATTGTTCTTCGGAATTAGAATTATCGGTTTTAACCTTGAGCGACGTAAGTAGTAGTAGGAGAGAAGTATATAATGGGAAACAGCAGAAGAATAAAAAAAAACATTTTCAGCCTTTAGTTACCAATTTGGTTTAATATTATTCATTGCAATGTATATATAAGTTCTTAATTACAATAAGTTTATGAAGTCGAAAGAAAGGCAATTTTTATTTTCCTAATTAATTGTTTTTTGGGTTTTACTTGAAAGCTCACGTAATCTGATAAGCTCGTTCTCTATGGAAATATATATAGGCTGTTCGCACATTCTTTTAGACGATTTTCATTCCATTTACAGAAATATTTTCCTAAATGTTTTGCGTTTTGTACGGTCTATTTGATAACACTTATTCTTTAATATCTTTTTACACTAATTTACACAATTAAGCCTTTTTTATTCCCATTTTTTAAACAGCATTCCAAAGTTCAAGGAAGGTTGTAGCCAACCTTTGGACAATCCACTTTTTAAAAGCCCCAAAGCGCAAAAACACATCTTGATGCGTAAGATTTAGTAGGAATATGCGTGAAGAATATGCCTTTGACACCGTTTTTTATTCCATTTTTTCAATTAACAATGGATTTTGACGTGCGGCTGCTAACTTTGTCTTGATGCAGTTCTATTGATTGATACAGTGTGGGTAGAGGGAAGATATTTCACATTTGAAAACTGGGTATGAAATTTGTTTCTAATAATATGTGAAAATCATCTTAACATTTTTCTCCACTCTCTTTATTTTTACTTTGCTGTAATATGAAAAACCATCAGCAATCATAAATCCCTTTGAGAAACTTTCTTTAGATTCTTTGAAACATGTTTTAAGAGTTTTTTCTCCTCTTTGATGATAATAAATGGATCTCTTTTTGTTGTAGTCACTTAAATAACCCAAAATGCATCTATTGTGACAACACTGTTACATGTTTGTCCCGATAAAAGGTTTCTAGTAAAGAATTCAGCATCTGCGTTTTGCAATATGTTGTGGAGAAAGACGTTGAACATAATATTTTTATGGCCTTTTCAAAATTTAAACCAGCATTAATCACTTTGTTTAAAGTTGCACTGATCATTTTAATGATTTTAAATTGTTCTTTGGCTTGCCGTATTTTCTTTTAATATTCATAAGGTATTTGTCCTGCCTTCTTAGCATGCCTTCAGGGTGTAATGGTCAGCATACTCCGCGCGAATTCGAGAGCTTCGAGAACCGGCGAGGGCAGTGTTCATTTTTCACATTTCTTCATGTCTCCTGCTTCAAAAAATCTCAAAGTCTCTACGGAGGCGCCCGAACTAAAAACGTTAGTGGATGATGATTCTCCACCACCAGGATTTGGCGATTGGGTCCCTTAAACCCCAGTCACCCTTTAAAAGGGAAAGTATATAAGGTATTTCTCCCACCTTCTTACCATAGCTTAGTGCTGTAATGGTCAGCACACTCAGCACGTATGCAAGGGGTCCGAGTCCCGGCGAATGCATAACTCATTTTTCGCATCTCCTGCTTCGAAATAACCTAAACCCGGGGTTTGCACAGCGTTTCTTGCGTCTTAACCTAATGTCTGTACAGCGGCGCCTGAATTAAAAAAGGCGGTGTATGATGATGGTCCACCACCAGGATTTGGCGATTGGATCCCCTAATTCTCAGTCACCCTTTAAAAGAGGGAATATATAAGGTATTTCTCCCGCCTTCATAGCATGCCTTCGTGGTGTAATGGTCAGCACACTCGACGCGTATTCGAGAGGTCCGAGGTTCAAGTCCCGGCGGGGACATTTTTTCTCATGTCTTCCATCTTCAAAGTAACCTAATGTCTCTACACATTAAAGTTCTTTCCTTTGGAACATTCGAAACATTCCGTTTTTTCTTTGAATATGTATTTAAAACCATTTGTACATTTGAAGCGAAAATTTAAAGTTTTCCTTTTCCATTTCTTGTTGATATTATTACCTATTGTAGCTTTAGATATCGAAAATGCATGGCTTGCACAGCGGTTTTAATAACTAGACACGAATAATTTTCTTCGGTATGAGCACAAACATAGGCTTCCATCCATTGCTTCTTTAAAAGATCCATTTTGCATAAAAACAAAACTGTCCAGTTGCAGACGATAATTTATACGTTCAAAAATACAGTACCAGTTAAAAAAATTCCAAGCAGAAGACGTTTTTATAGCAAAGCAAAATCGTCTAAAAATGTTCAAACAGCCTTTGTAAAAATGGAAGAAAAAGAAGCGGAGCTATGAAACATAGACCTACTGTTGATTTACTGAATTGAGAAAACCTGTGACATTATTTAGTAATATTATGCTATGATGCTCAAACCTGGCCAGCTGTTGAAAATAATAGCTGATGTAAAAAGATTAAAATTATAGGATGTATTTTTTTGCTTTGGATAAGCTTATTTAACTTACTAAAGAAAGGGGTTATACGACGTGTGTATATTACAGCCAAGTAGGCGGCGGCATATCAGGTGTTATGTTGAGGCGACGTACTTGCAAGCGATTTAATAGATTGTTGTATATCGTATTAATTAACATTCGTATTAATTTAATTGATTACCAGTAACAGTAAATTGTTTACTGGGGTCTGTAAAATCCAGTTTGCAGCTAAAATGTTGAATTATTGTTCTTGAAGCTTTTAAGGTATATTTTATGGTACTGTTCCGTTGGAGCGGCGTCATTTAAAAATGAAGAAAAATTAGAAGAAAAGAGTGTTACAACAACACTCCAAATATCGTGCCTGGAGATTTCTAGCTTTCTTTGGAAATATAATCACACGTTATTTTTTTGCTATATTTCACCATTTTGTTTAGTACGATGGACTATACAATTTGGAAATTACATCATGACGAAGAGGTTACCATAAGATTCCTTCAGTACAAGGGAATAATTCATAGCAATTGACTAGCGATTGAATTTCCTCTTGTTTTATTCATTATTTACTTATTTGTTTGTTGTTATTAAATTTCGTTTCGTTTTGTTATTTTTTATTTATGTGTAGAATACTCCAGATTAAAAAATAAAAAGAAAAATTACTCTCTTTAAGAATTATGAAGAATCATGAAATTTAAAAAAATTCCTTTTTACAGAAGTATTTTTTTAGTCTTTTTAACTCTATTACTGTTTCATACTATTATACTTGGCAACAGTTGGTGGTCAAAAAAAAGATGCGCATTTTTAACTGAAGCCGCTCTAACGAAATAGTACGGATTTTTATTATTGTAGATAATTTGCTTGAGAAAGAGAAAAGGTAAATTGCGTTTGACTGAAAGAGTCAAATCGTTAAAGAGCAAATAAAGTTATAAATTGAGGAAGTTCCAGATGACCTGAAATTTAAAGTTTTGTCACTTAAAATATACTTAGTATATCAACAAATGAAGTAAAAATTTCCGTTTTACAATCATTATTGTGATATTCTACCCTAAGGTTTATTAGATGAAGCATCTTTTCATTAACATGCATCTGTTGCTTATATTAAAGATGGGCTGTTTAGCGCAACCCCTTTAATTTTGATGTGCTTCGTATCAAAGGTATTTTTGTTGTAAAGAATCCAATCAAATAAATGAACTTCTTTTAACTGATAATAAGCAAGGAGAACTGATATGGAGTTTTCACTTTTATCTATAGTCAAATAATTTGCAACAGCGATGGAGATTTAGGTTAGTTTTTAAAAATGTTTCCGAAAAAATATAATAACTCGTTTATTAAATATTTAAACAAGTCACATAAATCTCAGTTTACATAAAAGAAATTATTTTTTATACATTTATGCTTGAATTCAAAACTTTAAATTTACACTTGCAATACTCTCTTGCATTAAATTCAACAATTTACTTTTGGTTTCTTCTATGAATTTATAGGAGAATTCACTATTGGTGAATAAATATGAATCCGTTTAAAATTACCTTTAATCTATTTATTTTGTCTCGGTGATATGGTTTTCATCTCCGTTCTGCTAAATTGCATAATTTTATTAATTTTTAAAACTTTTTAGTGTTCTTATAAGATAACTTTTTAATCATACTGACGTAATATATTTTTGAAAGTATATTTTGTCTTATTTATGGTATTTTTCTTTAACTAGAGTAACTATGGTACTTTTTCTAACAACGGTGTTTTTTCTTCACTTATGGTAAACTAGGCTATTATATTTATCTGAAATTTATAAAAACCTTACCAGATCGTAATGAGTGTTTCCTTTTTTAGCTTGAAAATTTTAGCTTTTGTTAGCTTTAAAGGCTATGAAGACACTTAGAAACAAGAAATGATTGAAAAGATAACTTCTTTCTTTTCATTTAACTAAACATAAATATTCTAGGACATTCTTCTTATACAATGCAGAATATTCCTGATAGTTTTGATAGTTAATGTCGTTATAAGAATTAGTTGCTTTTATGTAAACCACTGAGTAAATATTTTTACGGTTGGATTACACAAACATCTATTTCATTTATCCATAGAACAAGTAGTACCTCTGAAAAATTCTCTTAATGATATATTAAAAAAGTAATAAAAGCAGAGATGCGTGATTCTTTGAACATTTTGTAGTACTGCAAAATACTATTTGTCTGATCTAAAAGTAGTGTAATAGTTTAAATGATAAATAGCCCCAAAGAAGAAGAAAAGACAGAATAAAAGTTACATCTGTTAAAAATCCTATGAAACTGTTTTTATTACATGCATGAAGAACCTGTAACAACTAAACTAAGGATTTACACTTCAGATAAGCAATTTGTAACATTGCGATGCATTTTGACAAACAGACGTCTTAAAATATTTACTAGTATTATTGAATTTATTCTTACTTTAGAGAAGTGGTTTCATATGCACAAGAAAAATTGCTGAATATTTGAAGATACGTCTCTTAGTAAATATAAAGAATTTGTTTAATTTCTCTGTCGCAATCTGTGCCTTCGTCTGGCGCACTTGTTTGATTCGGAAATATAGTTGTTTATTATAGCAAAGCAAGTCTGCGAACAGTTAACTTCAAAGAAATTGATATGCTTATATTTTAGATTCGTTATACTTCAAAGAATAAATTGATATGCGAGAGTGAATAATTTTTTTAATTTTAATTTGCAAGCTGTGAAATACTTTTAGATATGAAGAAAAAATTAATGTAGATCATTAGAAAGAATTGTTTAAAATGTACAATTACATAAATATATTTCAGTGAACATTTTAAAGTTGTTAACATATTATTACAAGTTTAATCGCACTTCACAAACATAGAGAATTTCTGGGAAACCTTTCCTAAATTGAAAGAGTATACAGCAAAGTAACTTTTATCATAAATCTACGCGGGGCAAATTTTTAAGATTTTATTGAAATCCGAAAGAAATATATTAACTCATACCAAGTAAACCATATAATAAACATGCATTATTTGATTTAAGGGATTATTTTAACTTCCTAATAGCTGTTTTTAATTTTGAAACCCTTTCTTTCATTCTCTAGTTTCCCACCTACAACACCCCGCGAGAGTATCGTGTTTTATGTAAATGAGGTAGAGCCAGTATCTATGGGAAGTCTCGATCACTTCCGTAGATCTCAGAAGTTCTCCGTAGAGCATGTTCTGCCATGGCTTTCAGCTGGCCGTGGTTCTGCCTTTTGATCATGTCGTTGCTTTAAGCAAATCTTATTAAATTCGGCCGTATTATTACGTGCATGTTAGTATTCACTGTTGAGGTTTAAGTAAGAGTCAACTCGGGTAATTATTTCTATACAGCTTCATCTAAGTTTTAGTTAGTTAATTAATTTAGTTTCTTATTTTCTGTCTTAAGTTCAAGCCCAAATGGAGGCTGCTTGTAAGCCTGAAAGTGGCCAACTGTGAAATATATCTTGAGTTAAAACAAAAGGGTATTTTAACCCTTCCTTTGTTTTTGCAGTTTTAAGAAGTAAGGGAAGAATCGCTACACACTTCTCCAAGTTTTGAAGTTGCCAAGGACATGCAGTTTAACTTGTAATTTTTAATGGAAACCAGGAATGATAAAAATACATCAAAAAGTCAATAGAACTAACATTTTTAATGCAGCTCCGCTTTGAAAGATTAGAAAAGCTGTGATCATACTGCAGGACCATTGGGGTGGTCAAAATGATAACGTTGTGTTTAATGACCAAGCCATAATCGTGGTTTGTAGCTTTTCATTGTACTTCATCTGAGAATGGTACATTTTCACTTATGCAAGAGAAGAAGCAGTTTTTATTTAACCATCAAAACTAGAGTTTTTTGACTGCAAGTTCATTCATATGCTGACTTGTGTTGAATAATTATTATTTTTAACACTTACTCTTCAGTATGTTCTTTTTGTTATATAGTGCGTGGGACTAAATATATTTCAAAGAATAGTTTTAATTTAATTTTTACTATTATTATAATTATATTTACATGTGTAATTGTTTTAAAACTCGCTCAGAATGAACTGGCTATTTGAATTGAAAAAAGGGAGCAGTTCTACAGTTTTTATTTCAACCTAACCAACCTGCATGTGGCTGTAGTCAAATTACAGCCACATGCAGGTCATGACTTTAAGTTTTGCAAATCACAGTCATTGTTATTACAATTCACTGAGAATTTCTTGTTGTGATTGTATTTTCGCACATGTTTCCTGGCGATTATGCACAATACATTTTGAAACACACTGCTTAGATTAAAAAAAAGATGAATATTGACAACTTTAAATCAATGCAAGTATAAAAATTAATACATGAATTATAGATGACAGAACAAATAGTATACAAGAAATTACCTGGCATGAAATAAACACTCACAGCTAATACATTATTTCTTGAGATGCAGGGTATCAAATAGCTGGAAAATATTAGTTGGATAGTTCTTTAAAATTCTAACGTGAAGGAACTAGCATTCCATCATCTTCCAACATTATCTGTTAGGAAGAAGCCTCAGTGATCGGACTTCTGTGAAAGATTGTCGTTATTACTCAGCTAACTCCAATATACTCGTGCCATGGGGGGATACCATCGTATTAAAAATGGCCTGGAGAGATAGTGACAAGAATGGTAACACAGTAACTGGCACAGGAAAAATTCCTGTGCTGGTGGTCACCGAAATAATGTGAATCTTGTATGCGTTGTAAATAGATGACTAAGTGGTGGGCGGTTCCAAAGGCTAGCTTTTCCGGTGTTAAGGTAGTATTGAATTGCACAATAAATCCGGCTACAAACGCCCTCTGTTCACTAACCTGGACATTTCTGCAAGGTATGATAATTTAATTCCAAAAATAGACATGTAATGTCGACCGTGACCGTAAGTTATTTGGTTACATGTGTATATTCGTATTTCAACAAGACTGAATTAATATATGTTTAAATTGCGAGCTAATAGTGGTAAATGTTAATTAGTTGTAGTATACGAAAATTGTCGTGTAGAAATACACTTAGAAAAAAAACACACACCAAGAGGGAGTTATCCGAATGAGACGAAAACCGGTAGACGTGATGTACACCACGTACAGAAAAACAAATGATTACATTTTGAGAAAAATTGGATGATTTATTGAAGTGGTAGAGCTTCAAAAAATGAAAAAGTCAGTAACGCCTTTGTCCACCTTTGGCCCTTTTGCAAGCAGTTATTCGGCTTGGCATCGATTGATAGAGGTTGCGAATGTCTTCCTGAGAGATATCGTACCAAATTCTGTCCAACTAGCGCGTTAGATCGTCAACATTCTGAGTCGGGTGGAGGGCCCTGCCCATAATGCTCCGAACATGCTCAATAGGAGAGATCCGGCGAACATGCTGGCCAAGGTAATGTTCGGCAAGCACTAAGGCAAGCAGTAGAAACATGTGCAGTGTAGGGGCGAGCATTATCTTGCTGAAATGTAAGCCTATGGTGGCATGATATGAAGGACAACACAACGGGACTTAGAACTTCGTCGACGTACCACTGTGCTGTAAGGTTGCGACGGATGAAATCCAAAGGGGTCATACTATGAAATGAAATGGCGTAGTTTCATTTCATAGTACTTTAACCAGTAGTAATGGTTGTCGGCAGACAGTCAGGTTGGTATAACACCGCTGTCCGAGGCGTCTCCAGACTCGCCTTCGCTGGTCATCGGGGCTCAGTTCAAAGCGGGACTCATCACTGAAGACTATTCTACTCCAGTCAGTGACATTCCAGTAAGAATGAGCCCGACACCACTGCAAACGGGCTTGACGTTGTACAGAGGTCAATGGTAGTCGGCGAAAGGGGCGCCGTGACCTCAGCCCTCTTTCTGTGAGCCGTCTATGAATGGTCCTTGCGGTCACTGAAGCACTAGTTGGACGTACAATCGTTAATAATGATGCATCTGGTGCTATTAATGCCGCTCTGACGATTGCTCTTTCTTTACGTTCTGTCGTTTCTCTAGGCCTACCGGTGCCTTCTTGATGCTGTGTGCGTCCATGGTTCACCCATTCCTGCCAACATCGTCAAGTAGTGGCATCGCTCCTGCTCAAATGTCGAGCTATTCGCCGATAAAACCAACCGGCTTCTTTGAGCCCAACTACACGACCTCTCTCAAATCCTGACATCTGCGCATATCGTTCGCGCACCTGTATGCGAGGCATAGTTACTGTCTACCTGAGTACACGGAATGAAATTCATGAAGAATTTATGACTTGAAATTGTAATTTTCCCTCTTAAATATCCTGCCAGTCGCGCAGATCAGATGCGCTGTAGCGATAACCGTTCATTTATTGGCAGCGAAAATGTAAAATTTTGCACTTTCCGTCGAAACCTGTATGCACATCAATTTGTGTCCAATTTGCATTTATATCTTGTCGGTGCGTCGTTTTTTTTTTGTCTAAGAGCGTATTTGCGTGCGCAGTTTGGCCAAAGGCATAGGCATCTGAGATTTAGAGCAACATATTGACATCAAATTTTGCTTGAAAACTTGGGAAAAGGCAGTACTGAAACATTAGTATTGTTAAAGGTGGCACATTAGAAAGATGCCATGAAAGGATTGGTTATATATGAATGGTATAAAGGATATAGATTGTAGCAAAATGCGAGATGTAATACGTTATGATAAACGATTATGTGTAAGATTGATAGATGAAATATTATAGATTAATTGAGAAAAATTAATTTTAATTATAAAATTGAGCTTGAATAAGATTTGTATGGAGTATTTTCTTTATACTTATAATACACTATTTTTGGAGAACTTCCTGCCCCAAAAAAATTAATTATCCAATTAGATCAGGGTGTTTCTTCACTCGATTTAGCTTTCTGTAATCATCATCTATTTCTAAAATTAAGAGCTGAGCTAAAAAGAAAAAAAATTCTAAAAAACTGATATGCAGAAGAAGGCGAAATAGGTACTCAACAAATGTAGTAAATGAAATCCAAACCGATTTCAGAAATGCGAACGCCGTTCTGAGTCAGTTGTATCCATGCAAAAGGCAAGAACTTTAATAGGGACAGTCCCCAGTAGCGTCCAGTTGCACGTATATGTTTAATAATGCATTATGAATTGAATTATCATACCTTGTATATACATATGAGTTGGTCATGGATGCCCATGGAAAAGCGTAATCATTAACTGAAAATAACATTATCCCCTAAAGTATTAAATTCTGTGCTATCCTCTGCAAAGCGGGCTAGACACTACGCAGAACGGGCCAGACATAGCAAGAAAAGAATTTTCCTATGTAATTAGTTCCACATGATACTTGGCAAAGGATTTTATATTCATAATTGCACTGGAGTTGGCGTTTACAAGCACTAATAATAGAAAAAGAATAAGTTTACACTATGGTCTGTAAATAACGCTCTTCAAGACTAACTAGTGCTATCTTTATATTAACACAAAGCTATGATTCAATGTCTATCGATCTAGCCATTCAACTGCCTGGCCTCTTTCTGTCCAAATGATTCAGTTTGTCACATTATATTCCGATTCTATGTCAGGACATTATTGCAATCCTCAAAGCTTTCTGAAATCACAATTTTCTTTCCTTTAAAACTTTTTTCTTGCTATACTTTCAATATCACATTTTCCGACACATTGCAATAGACCATTATTCATGTGTTCTTAATCATCTGCGTATTTAATACGATTGCATTTTTATGCGGAATGTTTCGTGTCGAAATCTATTATAAAAATTCATTGAATGATCTCCCACTTTTTCTCATTAAAAAGCATATTAATAAAAGTCAATAAAAATTTATTTCTGTGAAGTAGTTGCTTGTTTAAACACCCATTGTGTTCCCTCGTATTCTAACAATCTAATCAGTATTCTAAAAATTCATTGAATTGTCTCTCTCTTTTTCTCATTAAAAAGCATATAAATTAAAATCAATAAAAATTAATTTTTGTGAAATTATTGCTCCTTTACGCACCCATTGTGTTCGCTTTAATTTTTTAACTTCAGCTATATTTCCAAAAAAACTTTTCGTATTTCTTACAACCTTATTTTACTTACGATTTTATGTATAAAATCGTCTTCGCAAGTAAATTTAAATAAATGCAATTAATTATTCTTTAAACAGCCCTTCTTTATTATTATTTTAGAATATATACGTAAATATAAATTACGAAACACGATATACGTAGCTTAAATAGTAAATACAGACGTTATCCAACTCTATTACTTTTAAGAGGTTTGCTGAGAACCAATCAGAAACTAAGATAGCCGCTGCGATGATTGGTTTTGCTAGTCACGTGATTATGAGTTAGTCAGTCACAAACTATCCGCAGATTTCCTGTATGATTTAAGATATGCTCAACGCAACATCAAAATTAAGATATTGCTTATTTACTACCCTGACGCCTGATGGATGAATTAAGTTATGATGGAATCTCAAATACCTTTACTGCATGCCACTTTTCCACGATCACCTTTGTGTGCTGGCGCCTTTTATAACTTGACTACTATTGGCCTATGGCAAATTCTAAGATACAGGAGAAAGTTCTTTTAGTAGCTGAGCCCTGCTACTACAGTATTTCACAATTCACAAAACTCCAGCTCTACATCAGCCATTTGCAAGGCCAGAAATTGGCCAACTACAATTCCAAGTGCTCACTTATTCTTCTTTCAAGTGTTATGTATTTTATGTTTTTGCAGGAAAGTCTTAGTTTTTAGTTTGCTTGTGTTTTATAGGAAAAAGTTTTTTTTAAAAAAATTTCATTTGCTAGGTTAAAAAAATCTGCGTTAACAGATTAAAAACATCATTCAATATTTTTCATTCTTTTATGAAATCAACACTGTAAAGAATCGAACCCGATTCCCTGTTGATGTCTTGGAATTCAGATCCAATTTGCTTAAACTGTTCTTTCGTACTTTTCATCAAATGTTTGTAGGAAATGAAAATATTCCATTCATGTGAAACTCAAAACAGATATATGATACATAAATAATCGTCATTGTAACATGCTTTTACAAAACCTATTTCCTCCCACTAAAGAAAATTCTAAAATATTGTGGCGCAAAACAATTCTACTGAAGAAGGGGATTCCAGGAAAGACATATACTTTTCTGTAGAGGCTAAACAAAAAATATTGGGAAAACTGACTCTTACTCGAATAAAAAAAATGCCCTTTGAATGGGACATAAGTGAAATAATCTAAGAGTTTTTTCGCTGTATTTCTACATTTAAATTGTATTTTATATATTCGAGTAAATTGTATAAAGAGAGTACGATATCAGGCATGTGATGAAAAAAGACGCTTTTCAAAAAATTTCAATCATTCATAATACAACAGGTGGAGCTCTGTGGCTTCAATAATTCCATATGGTAGTGACCATAAGAGATAGAACAACTGAAGTCGAAGCACTCATTTCTCTATGCTGACTATTTATGAAAATGGAATGGAATTCAGAAATTTCATTCTTTTATATATGGCAAGCTCACTAAAATTTTGTCCTAAAAGTATGTTTTCTTTATCATATCTAAAAATAATTCTTCGCGTTACAAGAAACATCTGGAAAACTCATTCGTTACTAAGCTTTGATATTCTTTCTTAGCTAGCAGGAAAAATAAATTTATTAAAAAAAGTTTCGACAATAACAAAACCGCTAAATCAGTGTAGCAGACAAAGTTTATAACAGGATCTATAAACAGGTGTATAATAAGGAAAAATTATTACTCTAAAAATAATTTTCTTCCTAGGTTATTTATTAAAAAAATTGAAAGGTTTCAGATTTATCGGTAGCCCAAAAGAATTTGCTAAAGTTTTGTACGCTCTCGTAGGGCTCGCAGTCGACCAGTCTGCAGTAAACTCACTCATACTAATCCATTTGTTTGTTTTTTTAGCTTTATTAATAAACATAATTTTTTTCGCACTTACGCCATATACAATTTAAAATTCGAATGAAATAAAATTCAGCAAAATTACAAAAATTTTAAAAACAGAATTCTCCCGATGTAGTGTTGGCATACATTTTTCTGTTTTTTTTTCACTCATTTCTTATTTCATCACCTCACTGTTCAGTTTTCATACTAAGATGACTTTACAAACTTTTTTAATCTTATTATTATTAATCTTTTGGGTGTTTATTTTATTTATTAAATATCACGTTCGTGGCGTTTACGGCACATAAAATTCCATTCAACAGCAAAATCACAAAATATTTAAAAACGGCAGATCTTTAGAATTTCCATTAGACAGTCTCTCTCGCTAGAGATAAAAAAATTCGTGCTTCCTTTGAAATCGTTGAGTTATTACAGGGCGATAATATTTAATGGCACCAATTTGAAACGTTATATACCGTTTATAGTAATTAAGGACAAAATGCCGTTTAGAGACTAATGTTCCTGGACTTATATGAGTAAAAAGATTCAGATATTCTAGCAATTTTCAGTTTTCCAAGATGGGAAAATTATGTGTTCATTTTAATTCAAAATGTTTATATATAAATAAGTGACATCAGTGAATTGTCCATTTGTGCATTTTTACCCTCATATATGAAATTTATATTGCATGCATTTCTGATTTATAAATTTGTAAGTTCTAGACTTTACATGTGATTCGAACAGCGGAGCTCTTGGGTAGGTAACTAACTCTTATGCTATCACAGTTGGTTATGTACTTTGAATAATGAATCTTTTGATCGAGCCTTACAGACCTATAAACGTCATTTTTCTATGCATGTCTTTCATTTCTTTCTTCCTATATCGTCCGCGTATCGGCCGATTGTAGCGTTGGAACTGGGATTTCTCGTAAGTCTCAGATTAACCAGTAACTAAATTACTGGTCACTTCTATAAAGACTTGCGTTTAATCTGAGATTCGAAACCATAATTTCCTCTAAGCATAGTATGGCCGTGACCCTTTAAAATAACTGAAGCCATAAAAGCTTCAATGGAACAGCCCAGACTAAAGAGCCCTTGAGAAAATAGTCGCTCGAAATGGCTTTCAAATGTAACTAATTATCGTTTAATAATACATGAGAATATTTACAGCTTCTATACATTAACAGATTAATATTAGTCATTATAACAGAGAAGCTCATTACTGTCACAGGTAATAAGCCATAATGGTACACGCCAATTATTATAAAATAATTAAAACAATTATCTTTGGGTAGCTATATAATAGATTAATGTCAGGTATTATTAAAAACAATATTTACTTTTACAGGCACTAAGTCGTAATGGTCAACGCCAATTATTATGCAATTGTCGCAAACGTTCGTGTCAGCGACGCGTTAGCATTTAGACAGTTAAGTTTCGAAAGATTTAACTTAATAACACGGGAAATAGGAAAGCACTTTCACCCCTCTACTACTTAATCGATGCCTGAGATACAATGTGTACAAGTTACTAGACGCCTGCAGGTATTTGTGAAAAATTATGAGAACATGAAACATACGGACTTTACTTCGTGGTATTGAGATTTTGTTGGGCTATTTTTAGATAAAGGCTGTTTAGTCTTGGAGACTAGGTCTTTATATCTTGGAGACCAGGTTTTTCGATTTATTTAGTCTTGGGTTATTTTGACGGAGTTCTTATTCTGCTTATTAGTAAGCAAATGGCCTTGAATGATATCTATTTGCACTGATGCTATGAATCTGATCAATTTCTTCTTTGAACATTGCTGATGTCTGAATGAATGGTCCTTCAGTCCAATTTCACATATTTAATTCTCTTATTTAACCTGCGCAAAGCACGTACCAACTGCAGAATCCATGAGGTGATTATCACAGGCACCTATATGGAGTAACGCTTATGCTCGAATCCGCAATAAAAGCCTGGAAGTTTATAATGCCATGTCTAAACCGAGAAAAGGATTTCTGAAATTTTATAATTTTCATTATTCCGTACTCTACAATAGATATGTTAACTTTATAGAGACATTAGGTTATTTTGAAGCAGGAGACAAGAAAAATGAGCAACGCCTTCGCCGGGACTCAAACTACGGACTTCTGGAATATGCGCCCATCGTGCTGAACTCTATATCAGGAAAGCATGCGAAGAAGGTGGGAGAAATACCTTATACACTCCCCTTTTTAAAGGGCGACTGAGGTTAGGGGACATAATCGTCAAATCCCGGTGGTGGAGAATCATCATCCAAAACCTTTTTAGTTCGGGCGCCAGTGTAGAGATATTAGGATTTATTTGGAAGCAGGAGATGAAAAAATGAGCAATTCCCTCACCGGGACTCGAACCGCGGACCTCTCGAATGCGCGTCGAGGGTGCTGACCACTACACGAAGAAGGTGGGAGAAATTGCTTATAACTTATTGTATACAGGGAGTTTCATTATCCGCTTTGCCTTACTCACTCATATTGATATCAATATGTATTTTCAAATGTCATACTTCTATATCAGAGGACTTCAAACTTTGTCGACTCACTGAAGCCATAGAAGTATAAGACGTTTACGGGGAACCCCATTCCTCATTTTGAAAACTATATCTTAAAATAATATTTAAAGTAGATCAATATGTTATAAGTATTTTATGTTAAGGCAATAATAGAAAAGTATTGTTGTTTTTATTAAATACATTTCATATAAATTAATGTAATTTACTCATTACTAGCATTAAGTCATGCTTCAGGTATCACTTTCCCCTGCCTTATATTTAGTGACAGGGGTACTTGGAGTTTTTTATACAAATTAACGAATCTAGCCCTAATGATGTTACAGCAGTCACGCTTCATATTCTGCTTTTAATTTGTTTTTGTTGTCACATACATTAAGAAATGTTTTCACTCAAATGCGTTGTTCTGAATGACATTAAAATCTTTATTACTCTGTAAGAAATTTCTAGGTATTCTGCATAAATCTACAGCCACAAATTTAGGAGCTGCTCTTCCTTAAATTTAGATTTTAATGTCGAATCTCTTCATATGTCTACAAGGTATTCCCTTCCCTTCACTGGTAAGCCATCTGAGCGTAATTTTTATAAAGTTACACTCAGTTTTTTTTTCTGGGAATATTCTTTTATACTTTTTTTCAACTGAAAATGTGTTCCACTACATAATTTTTATCACTATCGTCTAAATTAAATTTGTTTCCCATTAGAAAGCTTGTTTAGTTTTGCACAGCGTTGCACGTCATGCTGTTAGACATTTAATAACCACATGTTAAGTTTTAAACCAAACTAAATGCATTATACGTTTTCGTTAATATGCAGTAGTCAAGTAGTGTGAGTGCATTATAATTTTCTTTTCCACTTTTTATTTTGACTCGTGGTACCCTGAGGTTTGACTCTAGGAACTCCGTTGTTGGAACACAATTTGAAGATTACTGCTCTTTATGTAGTCTATATATCTATATATGTAAGATGTAATAAATTACTATGGCTAAATTAAGAAAATCAATATATAGAATAAACTACATTTTGCTTATTACATACTGAACATTATTAAGAACTGAGAATCTTTCATTTACGTATTTCGGATCCCAAGGTAAGATTAATGCTACAATGTTCGATAGTAAAAATAATTCTCTTCTGCAATTAATGCCAGAAAAATAAATAAATGCATCAATCGACAAGCTAACTAGTAACGGTATCTGTAGACTTTAAGTATTCTAAAAAAATTCATTTGTAATAATGTTCTGATCTTATTAAATAAAATACAACCAACTGTAAATTTCTAAATATGTAAAATATTGCAACAGCTGAAATATAGTACCACGAATTTTAAAAGAACGAAACAGGAAGAGAAATATTAAAAAGTGTTATTAGATTTAATTAAAAAGTATGATTTAATACTGTGTAAGATTTACTTTTATTTTGCATTAATCAGCTATTTTATGTTTTAAATCTTTACTGCCATTTCTCCCTTCCGTTTCCTCGGCAGAATGCAAATTAGTCTGGATTATTTAAGCTGAGGTTTTTAGATTCTAACAGAGTATTTCTACCTGTGCGAGCTGGCACTGCATTTCTCGCTGTTCTAATACCATAAATGTCTCGGCTTTGCATTATTCCTGCCGAATATTTAAATACTTGCTACGCTTAATTTTGTGAGCCAACTTCTCCTTAAATTGGATTGTATAGTCTCTGATTACCAGCTTACTTCAATTTAACTAATGTCACTTCAAGCTATCTGGCCATCGGTGCTGGATGAGTGTGTAAGCATCGGATGTTCATTTTTGGTCTACTTTAGTTATAAAAACGATTCGCTCTAAGGCTGTTGGAAGTTTAGATTTAGTTTATGCTAACAAGTCAAAGTTTATAACTGTTATTTAAGAATTATATTATTTCGAATTTTTAACTTGGGAAGCTGTGACATTTTTGAGTACGGAAACATCCCATGTCTCACTGCTTTCCTCTTTCAGACTGCCAAAAGATATTTCAGTTACATTAATGATTTGTTGTTTTAAGATGAGGAGTGAAATTTCTGATATTAAATTTTGCTCTGCATTTGTACTTTCATATCATAATACGATCATTCAAGATATATATCAAAAATTTAATTTCTCATTGCGTTTTATCAATTTCAGACTATCACTAGATAATGAAAAACATGAATTAGGTGTTTGCAGTGCTGTTAATAAAATCTAATATCTATTCAGCATTTAATAATTAGCCTAATTGTTTATTAAGTTTACATAAAAGCAGCAAAACGCATATCTCCATTTAAAGAGAGGACTATCTCATCAAAAGGAGAAAACAGCGATGATTTTGCAGTCTTCAATCCCTTTGAACATTATTTCTCATGAATGCATCAGTGCTAATACACTGTCACCTTCATATAATAAGTCAGAGGCTCATTAGAATATGCATCTGCTGAAATGAAGCAGCAAACATATACATTGAAAATGAGAAAAACATAACTTTGAAGAATTTTATGTTAAATAACAAAGTTAAGTTATTATTTTGCCTTTACTTTCATTTCTGCTTTCGTCACTTCCCACCATGTTAAAAATCAGTTAATGTATTTTAATGCATATTTCTTGAAGCATTTAAGACACAAACTTTAGCAGCTATCGCTGACCGGTCACTTTGATAGATCTTCCTACTACTGAATCGCTTAAATGGCATTAACTTTGATAGCAGTAATTGTTTCGTGAAATACTTAGATCTGAGCCAAAACTCCTTCAGGTACTAGTAACTTTGCATTTAATATTTTAATTTAACTCTAGCATTTTTCATCGTTTTCCCACAAGAAGTGTCTTTTAATGTTATGTTATTGGTTATCATTTAATTTTTTGTCAGGTTGAGGAGTAAATGAAAAGGTTTATTTTAAACCTTCCTCTGAATCTGTGTCATTTATTAGATAGACATAGCTTTTACAGACAGGAGATAAATCATCTGATTTATTCTCATTTTTTAGTATTTTCATTTAAAGAAGTACGGAACTATGCAACGTCTGTGACGTCTTCAAAATATGAACATAAAAATGATTTAGGTTCTAATAGGTGTGCAAGGTGGGCACCTGTGCATTCCCAAAGGTATATTAGGTATCGCTGGCTTTTTCTAACCGTGCTCCTCCCAATTTCAATGGAACTCAACTAACGGACGTTCCGAGGGTCTCCCGTCTTTCTTCCGTACCATCCACCACTCGAAAGGACTTACGTGTCGTGTATTTTGACTGCCTCTTTGCCTCACAGGCGCCATATACTTACAAACATCCGTGGCTTCTTCAGGATTCGAACTCGAGTCTTCTGGTGAGTCAATCAAGGCACTAACCGCTATGCCGTCGGGAAGGTTGTTTGAAATTTGGTACAATTCCGAATGTCTGATCGAACTGGAACAATAGCCCATTCGGGTAATAATACAAATACGAGGTGTCCGCCGAAAACATCGCGGACGAAAACTTGCGGAGAAAACAACGCAAGGCGAAAACGTTGTGGAACAAAACATCATCGGAGAAAATAAAGCAAAGAGAAAATATCATAGTTCTAAAACATCGTGGTACAAAATATCGTCGTCGAAAATAAAACGGTTCAAAAACTTCGCAGTTTAAAAAATCGTCGTCAAAAATATCGTGGTAAAAAATAAAGTACTTACGAATCATCGCATGACGACAACATAGCATGCGTTTTTCAGTCTTTAATAATTGTAAAAGGATACTCGCATAATGATTTGTAAGCGCAAGATGGAAAGAAGGATTTGTACCAGGACGTTTTAGAGTTCTCTGCTTTATTTTCTCCCACGATATTTTGTACCGCGACATTTTTGCCTTGCGTTGTTTTCATACGCGTCGTTTTTGCCGCGATGTTTTTGGCTGTAACCCAAATCCGAATACTTGTTTTTTGACTCTAGGCCAAGTGCATAAACTGCAAGTAACCGCAATGGGCTTTGGAGGGCTTTATCGAACTGAATGATCTGTATATAATGTGAACAAACGTTGAAATTTCTGGACATCACTTGAGCGCACACGGCATTTACTGCAGTACAAGCGCGAGATTTTTATTTTGAAATTAATATGTTTTTAAAATCATTCATGGATATTTTTTGTGTTCAAAACCCTGAACGTCAGGAATTAAGTTCCAGTTTATTGCGTAAAACTTTCTATAAAATCATCGCTCTACCTAGACCTGTTTCATATATCTGAATAGAGTAAAGGTTTGCTTTACGGACAGCAATATTTGTTTTCCATACCTCTCAGTATACCTCACCAGCTAGAGTTTTACCTCGATATCGGACCTACAGTGTAGAACAGTTGAAGTTCTCACAGCCACAGTGCCATTGCCTTGATATAGGTGTCAATCGCTGCAAAAAACTGTAAAATAATATATTCAGTGATGCAAAATAACGAATATTTCATATTAAAGTGAATTGCATAGTACTTTCTGAGGAATAAAATTCTGAAATACGCTGTTACAAGACGTTCGCAGAATCATGGTCAAATCTCAGTTTTGACAGCCAACTTGCTTGCATTACGTAGCTTACAGAAAGTGAGGAAGTTGATGATATGAGCTGTGTTTCGGCTGTGAACACATGTGGAGCCTGTTACTGGCGTCTCCGAATCTTGGCTTTGACGGTCATGTGCACTGCACATTAGTTCTTCATTTGCAAATCTGTTGTATTGATCTAACACTCACATGAATGACTTTTCTATACAGATTTTATCATATCTAGCATATTTCCTGTATCGTGTACATGTATTCAGCAGATGCATGTTAAGTACTGAACAATAAATTTTCTCATAATTAAAGTTTGCCATTATTAAGACGTTTATAAATAATTCATTTCTTTACTTTCATCCGGTATTTACACAAGAGTTGAATCGGAAAATGTAAAAAAGACTATCTGTGACAAAAATCAAATTTTACAAGAGCAACCAAAAACTATCCGATTCCTGACCAGAATGTCAGAAGTCAGCAATAAAAAATTACTAGATCAATGTCTCCCATTTATCTTCTGGATTTATTTGATCGAGTATTATACTATAAAAAGGGGAGAAAGCATTTTTATTTTTAGTACACAAAATCGAAACATATTTCTTTTTATAAAATTAAAGAATTAAATTATTCTTTACTTACCTGCAATAAAACGACCACATATAAGCAAAAAATATCTTGATGCAAGTTATCAAAAAGTAAGAGAAATTCTTTACTCGAGTTGCGCAGCGTGTACTACCGTCTTTTTCTGAAAATAAGACATCCTCCGAAAATAAGCCCTATCGTGATTTTCGGAACTTTTTGTAAAATAAGACATCCTCCGAAAATAAGCTCTACCGTGATTTTCGGAACTTTTTGTAAAATAAGACATCCCCCGAAAATAATCCCTAGTTAAAATAATGTGACAAAAAGAATTCTTTAAAAAATGCTGTTGATTTATTAAGTATAAGTAATAATATGTTTAGCTTTCCTAATACTCGTATTTCAGAGAAATGTTTGAAACAAAATATTCCGAGAAATTAATTTTTTACCTCTACAGTTCGTTTCAAATTAATTCTTGGAATTCATCTTAAAAATACAACATAAGGCAGCGGTCTACATTGAGCGACAGTGCAGGTATACAACGTTCATTCATTTCAGTAAGTCTGATTATTTCCTCATACGTAATTTTATTTAAAAATAAACTGAATAATTTTTAACCCCAGTTAAAATGAGTACAAAACGAAAGAGCTATTCCATCGAGTACAAAAAGGGAATTGTGGAAAACTCCAGGGGTGTAAATCTTGTAGCATTCTGTAAAGAGAAGATGCTGGATCTCCGTATGGTTCGTAAATGGCGTGCAGACTACGATTACCTGTGTCAAATGGTGGACCAAGGAAATGAGAAAAAACGCAGAGTTGGATCAGGTCGGCAGCCGTATTGGAAGATGGGAATGGATAGAGAGCAATGGCTTTGGTTGTGCGCAGGGCTGATATTCAGAAATTTGCCCTTGAAACAGCAACTGAATTTGATATATCCACAGAAGAATTTAAAGCATCGTCACACTGGTTGGACAACTTCCTTAAACGATATGAACTGTCTCTAAGGAGATCAACAACATTGTTTAAGCTGGAAGACAATAAAAATGTTAAACGTGCACTTGCGTTAAAGCTTTTTGTTAATGGGATCGAGTTTTCGAAATACCAACTCTCCACCATGATTGCTATGGATGAGACCGCGGTATTTCTAGGCCAAGGAGCTCAAACGACAGTTCACTACAAGGCTTCTTCGTCAATTTACGTTCCTTCTACCGGTTACGATAGTGCATGTGTTACCTGTATTTTGGCGATTCGTCTAGATGGCAAGAAAGTATCGCCATTTTTAATCACTAAATGTAAAATAGACTAGATTCAACGTGTTTCAGGAATTTATGTCATTAAAAGTGAAAAGGCCTGGTGCATCCAAGCAGTTATAAGAAAGTGGGTTGATTTTATGCTGCCATCACTGTTGAGGGGTCAGAATAGAGGTTTACTAGTTAGGGATTCAGCCAGTACTCACCGCGCTAAAGACATGAAAAACTTTCTTTCTGAGAGGAAGACTGATCAAATAATGATTCCGGCAGGAATGACTGGTTACCTCCAGACACTTGACATTGCAATAAACAAGCCATTCAAGGATCATTTGCAGATGGAAATCAATGAATATATTGAAAACAGAATGGTGAGAAATCATCGAGGTAATTTTGTAAAACCAAGCTTACAAGAAGTTGTGAATTGGGTAAAAAATTCATGGGACAAAATAACTGATAGTGATGTTTCCAATACACTACGAACAGGCTACTTAGACAAGAAGTATTCATTTAACGATAGCTATATCGCAAGACATGATAAATTCGGACCAATGATTCAACAGGAAATGGATTTGCAAGAAAATCAGAATATAATTTAGAATTTTATTTATGACGATGTTCCAGAAGAAGATGACATGACTGTAATTGAATACATTTAAATTTCTGTATTCTGTGTAAAATAAATATTAAATAAAAATATATAGATATACTTTTATTTTTACCCTTCCCCGAAAATAAGCCCTAGCGCGTATTTTGGACCAAAAAAGAAAGTAAGACAATGTCTTATTTTCGGAAAAAGACGGTAAACCATAAATTTCTTACTCGAAGACAGGATAGACGTAAACGTCATCACATTATTTACTCTGTATTTTTGAAGAGAAGCTCTTATTATGCCTACACTGATTCGTGGAGTAAATAAAGAACTGGAATCATTTATACAATACGTAATTGCTTTTCTAAGGATGTTTATAAGCGATATATTTGCCAAATGGCGTGACGTTATGCGTTATTCATATACAGTGAACTGACAGATGGCTGTCAATAAATTGTTTTTATTGTAAATAAATAATAAATGTAAATTACATTTTCTTCTTAATATATGTATTTTTCTATGACATTAACATACCAAAAGCCAAAATACTAACAGAAGGCTAATATGTATCGGTTTCGAAAGCAGAACAAATGATTCGGATAGCTGAAACTGTGAAAGAATGAAGGCTGGATAACTGGTGATTTACTGCACGTGCAGCATTTATAGAAGAGCAGCAGAAGGAAACAAAGTTTCATCTCAGCTAAACATTATTAAGATTTTGGGATTGGTAAAAACATCCTTAAAACGTTAGAATAGAAAACGTAGGATGGATTCTTTAAAACCTAATAAAAATGAATGATCGAAACTAATATTCTTGCTCTGTTTTACTGCAGTACAGAAGAATCTATAAACTTGAAAAATAATGAGTTTGAATTAGAACGTTTTGCACGGTTATTATAAAGGAAGTTGATAGGATAATAATACTTTTGAATGTAGTCGCTGACTATTTATGTAAAAGAAAATTAGTATTGACATTTAGTACTTCAAAACAAATCACACTAAAAAGTATTAAAAGGTAAACATAAGAGTAAGATCACAATTTACAGGAAAGTAAAATTAGTTGTAGGGATTTATATTTATTTTAAATAACCAGTTAAATTTAATTTTAAGTTACTTTGCCTTAATTTTAAATTACATGCCAAAGTAAAACATAAAAATAGGAAAGCAACAATCTTGTGTTCAGCATAGATTTATTCAAGATTTTATCGATTTTGAGAACAAACAGACACATGTCTCTCTTCATCAGGAGCAAAGAAATATGCCAAAGTGGGCAAACGATCCCCAAACACAAAGCATTTTCTCTTTTGCAGATTTCTTTCCTCCTGATGAAAAGGGATTTTTATCGGTTTACACTCCAAAATCAATTAGATTCTTAACTAAAATCACAAGCTTGCTGCTTTGCTAATTTTATGTACTGTTTTGTTAGTTTAATTCACTCACCACCGTAATCGTTTTAAATATAAAATATATCGCATATATTTTATCTTGTTTAGTTTCATTAAACGGGTGAAGCAATCTTAAAACATGCAGTTAGTAATTTTAATAAAGTGATATAATTATAAAATGTTCTAATTTAAACTTTCTTCGGACATTAAATTTGAACTTCCGCAATCGTCGAAGCCAAATTTTCCTCTCAATACCAATATTTAAGGAAGCAGAATTACGGTTATACAGAATTCATTGCAGTCATTCCCTTCATTTTCTGTCGCCTGCTACATAATAATGTGTTTCGAAATGTATAATTCGTTAAAGTCTTAGTAGGATGTATAAATAAGGGTAATATAGCAATAATACATCTTAAATAATTTTAGAGTAAGTAAATTAAATTTGAAAGCAGCTTTACTAAGATTTGCATTCTGATACTCTTGGGATAGTCTTTAATGTTAAACATATAAAGCATTTCAACCTAAAATATTATTTAAAAGAATAAAGCGAAAATAACCCAGTCTGCCTTTGGATGAGACTTAAATTTTAAATTTATCCAAATTTATGCGCTGAAATATTTGCATGTGATTTAACAAATATGCTTCAGTAAACATTATAATCTTTTTCCAATTATAAATCTGTAGTAATTAATTGCAATATACTTTTATCAAATGATTTAGCAAACTGCTGCTACGTTTCGTGAATCTAATGAGATAGTAATTTTTCGTATCATTTTAAATATTTTAATTTAGCATTAAATAAAATTATCTCTTAAAATTAGTCGCTGCATGCCCAAACCTTAAACAGTTAGGAATTATGAATAAGCAATCTGCAGTATACATATTAATAAACGTCCTTTATAAAATAAAATCAATCTTTGAAATAATCCTGATAACAGATGATTGTAAATAAATGAATTCGGTCTTAATAAAGAAATAATTTTAATGTACCTAATTATAAACGTAATTCTGTAATCAATTTCAATTAGTAAAAATTTATGAGAAAAAACTACAAAAATAAAAAGAACAGTTCTCATTTCTTACTGAATTTGTAATTAATCGGATCCATCTTTACTAGAAATTTGAATAGGCTTTGACTAGAAATACATTGTAATGTCCGTTTTTTAACTATCAGACTGACAGCTGAAGAAGGTACAGGAACCAGACAGAAAAAGGGTTAAAGAACCCTATATTGAACTCTTTAAAAATTCACAATGCGTCGACGTGTCGCTAACAGATACTCCTCACTCGGATGTTAACTCTACTAACAAGAATTAAACTTAAAATTCAAAAATATGAACACAATAGTAGATTTTTCCCCAGGGCTCAGATAATTCTGTCACCTAAAACCGCGTCGAAGTCTCGTAGCAGCAAAGTAAAACAGTTACGCCACTTTAACCAGCAATAAATGCAGAAACAGAAGGTCACGCTACAAAGGTACAGTGCTTGCCCACTCTTTTCTCTTCCTACTAGAGTTTAGTCGTTAAACCTTTTCTCCTATTGATAGAATTTGCATTCCTTCACGCGTGCTACCAAATTTAAATATTCTGGCATTAACAAGAAGGGAAATGAAGGCTTATAGGAAAGAAAGCATAAACTTAACTGGTTAGTGAAAATAACTATAAATCCCTACAAAATATTGGACGCAATTATTGTATGTTAAATATAAAATTCCCAATGCTGAATTCTTACTGACAAGCTGTCTCACCTCTCCTATTCGGAAAATCCGCCAGAAACAAAGGTAAACCTTTCCCTCGCAGTACTTCATCGATGGCATCGGGGATCCTGAAATACAGAAAACTCTGCGAATGGCAAGGATTTAAAACGCGCTCTAGTGTTCCCCATGATGTTCAAAACAGCCCAGCAAGCAACTCGTAGAGACCGCCATCCAATCAGAGCTGTTCAAGTCCAAGAGCCAGTGGATCAACTAATTGCTCGTGTTTAGATACCGAATAGAAATGAGCAGAAACCGACTCTAAAGTGCTGTAACTGCGGTGCTGAAGGCCACATACGAAGAAATTGCAAAACACCCCAATGCACGGAAAATAACACAGTCAATTAAACAGACACGTCAATTGAGACGGAAGAGGAGTGACAGGAACCCCCCCCCCTAAAGTGCTGGAACTGCAGTGCTGAAGGTCACTTACGAAGGAATTGCAAAACACCCCAGAGTACGAAAAAGAAGAGCACTCTCCAGCAACGCCGCAGGAAACAAATTTGTGGCCATATCACCGAGTGGAGTTTCAGAGAAAATGAGCAGCCCCGTTTAAAGCGCTTCACATTTGTGAAGTGGAGGACAACATTAATCAACTCTTCATCATGGGTCACATCAATAGAGTCCTTTGCAAATTGGCCATATATGACCATCGATATGGAAGCCAGTATTACCGTCATTCGGTAAGATAAAGGTCAACAGTTTAGAGAGGATTTCACTTGGACGCTATTTTGTGTTACCTTCCAGACTGCGTCTGGTGATAATAAAGAAACTGATGGGAAGTTAATCATAAACATCACGTTTGAAAGTGCCGCTTACTATCGCATGGCATATATAGCAGATATTACAAATCCTTGCATACTTGGATTGGGCTTTTTAGGGAAATATAATGTTTCCTTGGACTTGAAATATAACGAAATACATTCAGCCTCTGAGAACATAACTACCTGTCATCGGAAGATTACTAACTACGCGCCTTCACCTGAAAACGCCGAAGCCTTGTGTCGAACACCCTCCTCAGAAATCGGCCGATACTGTACCAGGGTCGAAGGGAAAGGCGATTTGTCGAATCCGGTCGAACGAAAGGGTTACATTTCAACATCGTCTGATTCAGAACCATGGAGTGATGAAGAAGTCAGGAAAGACCAGTTGCAGACGACAACATTAAACACATAATTGATGTAATGGAATCTTCAAATAGAAAACTTAGCTAACAGGGCAACTTAGCTAACAGCCAACGAGACAACAATATTGGGATATCTGAGATTCACTCCATATTCCAAACTGCGTCTTGTACCGAAAGTTCGAATCGAAGAGTAGAAAGACATTCCGATGACACCTAGACATCCAAGATCTCAGGTCCCGGAAGTCCTTAACGAATTACTTAGCAGCGCTGCAGAAGGCCACTTCAGAATAATGAAGACGTTAGACTCCGAGAGCGTTTCTACTGAGAGATGTGCAAAAGCAGTGCCAATCTTGCCGTGCCTGTGTGGGACGGAAAAGGCCAACGAAACAGAGCCGAGGCAAGCTGCAGCGTTACGATATTGGAGCTCCTTTGACATCGTGGGATCTCTGCCATGAACTACTGATGGCAACAAATACATTCTGGTTTATATCCTTACAAAGTGCTATTGATTACTTCACCAAGTTGTCAGGACTTCTATTCCTTCTAATTGTTTTTGCAAATATAACTGGTGACCTGAGCAGGAACAGGGAGCTTACTCAAGGCTATGCTCATGCGTGTGTAGAAAATGCCACAAAGATAAGGAGGGTTAAATTTACCCTTTATTTCTCACACAGCGTACAGCCATTCCCGCTCTTCGGGATACAGAGACCAGCACGTATGGTCTAAAACGTGTAAAATAAGAATTAAACTAAACTAAATAAGAACTAAACTTAGACGGTACGTCTTCAAATATCAACGAGAACTGAGTTCTCGCCTTAAAGGCAGACATGGACAACACGCGCGTGTTAAAACAGCCAGAAGTCGCTCTCTCTCTCTCTTTTTTTTGGCTAAAAGCCATGTCTTATATACTTATACAGTTTACAACCTCATTTACATAAACAATTCTCTTTCGCGCTTATTCTGGCCGAAAATGGAAAATAAGAGAGGATAGCAAAGTTTTGAAATAAAATAAACGTTAGTAAAACTTAAAATCCTTACAAAGTAACGTGAAGAGTATCCTATTCCTTATCAAGAGACAGTCACGATAGCAGAGGTAATGATGCAGCATTTGTTTTTTAGATTCGGAGTGCCTCCTCAGTTACTTTTCGATTATAACCTGTGGCTGTTGGTTTCCAGAAACCAAATAGACTATGACAAGAAGTTACCACTGGTCTTACTGGCTTATCGCAGTGCTGTCCACGAGACTACCAGCTATCCTTCATTCCATGTGCCTTCGGTCATGACCTTCGTCCGTCTTGTGATCTCTTATTTGGTGGCCTTTCGTATGTGCCTTCATCGCCTGAGGAGTACACCCAAGATATCCAAGCATAATTTTAAGTGGTGCACAGTTTTCCACAAGAGCGAGTCAACATGGCGACGAAGAATATGAAGACCCAATATGACACGGGAGCTATAGGACATCGATCGAACAAGGAGACGAGGTATGGTTGCGGAATCCGATTCGATTAGAAGGACTGTCTCCAAAAGTACAGTCACAGTGGGATGGTCCTTACACAGTCCTAAACAGGCTAAAATAGGTCGTAATTCGGATCCGTAAGTCATCGAATTCTCATCCTAAAGTCGTTAATTACGACAGGCTAGTTCCTTACTATGACCATACATAGTAACATAGTACGTAGTGTATATAATATAAATAGTATAAAGGCAATGGTCTTGTTTTTTCCTAAATTTGTAAGTTTATGCACTCGTTTATTGATTTAGTATTTGATTTAATATTTACTGAAATCATTGCTTTAATATTACATAATTTGCCTTAATTGTAATTATGGCTTCATGTCCAAGGATTGTACTGCAGTCCTTGGGAAGGTGGCAATGTTACGAATTTCGTACATAGATAAATGATTTTGTTGCAGTCATTTATGACACTGTTGTCTTTTGCTGCGCAATGTAATATGAAATGTCTTAAGAGACGAGCTATGCCGAAAAATTAAGAATACAGGGGCAAATCCATTTAACATTATGTAAAAGGATATTCTAGAAATTTGGCGACATATCGCCAAGCTAAAACCGGTTTTGGCGACTTATGTTGTCGCCAAAGTTTATGAGAAACCTCCCAAAGTCACCAAACTTGGAGACCATTTGGCGATATTTGGGTTCGGTGCCTGTATCACCGTAAACGTATTGTTATTAAAGAAACGTAATTGATCATTATGTTAGCTGTAACCGAAATTTGACCCTCCTGTTGCCTTTCAGTAATTTCGAAAAGCAGAAAGTACTAGAAGTATCTCTGCGAACTATTGGAAACTACATAATACCGGAGACAGAGCCTCTGTTCTCAGTAGTTATTGTCTTGCGAGTTGTAAGTTCAGCGTGAACTGATATATCCCCGGGTTAGCTTTTAAGTGCGCTTTACATTGCTCTGTGTTTAACGTTCTCAGTAGTTTAGAGTGTAACTACTGATTATGCTATGTGATACTAGATAGAGAATTTTTATGGAAAATTCCAGAACTTTTAAGTTTTCCACTTGATAAAAATAAATTTTGTTAATAAATCATCGGACCTGTGTGCATTCAATTTTTTTCCAACCCGCACGCACGCAACAATATCGATATATACACTGACGAAAAACAATACCTATATATACACTGATCTATATACAATATCTATATATGCACTGATAATTCCAGCAATAAGAAGGAGCAGTTGTGCTAGATAAACGAAATTTAGGAGGTGGGTTTCTACGTTTCCACATCCGACAGAAGACGCCAATTGAATTTTCGTGCTAGACGATTAAGCATGATGCTAGTTCATAGTGCTACTATGAGCATGCAAATCACATTTGCTTTAATCACGCGATGTAAACTTTGCGAGCTTTGTTTATCATTCGCATTTGGCGTTGGGATCGAGATTTGAACCCACAATGCCTTTAAGAAGACGATGAAAGCAGTATCAGCACCTTACTCATTTTGAACGAGGTCGTGTAATAGGGCTACGAGAATGGGAATTTTCTTTAAGCGATATTGCAGAAAGGCTTTGAGGGATGTGTCCAGGGTGTTTGCGTGTTGGCAGCAGTATTCATGTGTCGGTATTGTTCGAAGAGGACAGCGGTCATCTGAATCTCAAACGAAAGAACTGACCAAACAAGCTGGATCTCAAACGAAAGAGAGCCGTATTCGTCGCATGTCTCAGTTGCATCTGCAGCAGACATTCGAGTTTGTGTTGGTCCCAGAATGAAACAGTGAACTTCATGAAGTCGATTACTTGAGGGGCAGCTCAGAGCCAGACCATTAACTCCAAATCACCGCCATCTGTGATTTCGTTGGAGTCTAGCTGGAGCTCATTGGAGGACTGTCCGAAAGTCCATTTTGTTCTCAGATGAGATCCGTTTCTATCTTGGTGTCAGTGACGTCCGCATGTTGGTTAAGAGGGAGCCAGGTGAGCGCTTGAAACCAAGCTGCCTGCGGTGTAGACACATTGGACCTACATCAGGAGTTCAGGAGTATTTTCCTATGGTAGCAGAAGCCCTGTCGTCGTTATCTGATATACCTTGACAGCAAATTTAGAAGTCAGACCAGTGACAATATCAGTTGTGCTGCAACTCTTGAGCAATATTCCAGGCGGCATTTTCCCGCAGAATAACTCTCAACCCCGTACCACTGCTAGCAGCCAACATGCTTTACAGAGTGTCAACATGTTGCTTTAAACTGCGGGATCACCTAATTTTTTCTCTTCGAACATGTATGAGAGATGATAGTTCCGTCCACAACCAGCGCGGACTGTTCTTGATTTCACTGATCAATTGCAACAGGTAAGGAACTCCACCCTACAAAAAGACATACTGTATTTGTAACGCATGCGCGTTTGCATTCTTGTATTCAACTTCGTGGCAACTACAGAAGTTATTTAATGTACCATCATTTAATATTTGAAATAGCTGTTGCTGCGTCTGCTTTAGCCTGCACCTCGAAATATTAATCAAATAAATATGTTCCTTTACCTGGATTTCTTTTTTTCTAGATGATGGGATTTCATTTTATATCAGTGTAAAACATACACACACACACATATATATAATGATGCTGTAGATAAATTAATGGCGTAGAATTTTGATCCATATTGGAAAGAAAATTGAACGGCCGAGGAAAATTAAGTATTCTTCTTTATTTCAATTGGCATTTGCAGCCACAGTGTACTTGGTACTCTAATCATGCTATAGCACTTAAATCGTTAATGATCAAACAGTAGTTTTTTTTCCTTTTGTAGACACTGGGCAGAACACGAGCCAGCGATTATAAGCGCAGAAATTAAAAATTGGCAGGTCACAAACCAGCATCAGAATTATTAGCGGAGAAACGCAGAAAGGCAAAACTTTGATTACGAACGTAAATTTGGCACAGACTTGCATCAAAATGCATCTCATTGGGCATTTCATTAACAAAGAAATTGATTCACATGGCACAGATTCAGTTCTGTCGACTCGGTGTAATGTAAACAAGCTTAGCATTAGCACTATTGATGTTGTAGGAAAGCAGAATGCACAGACACAATAAATATTGACAGCGTAGGAACGTAGATTGTATATCCAAAATGAGGTGCAAGAATTTTGATTGGTAGAATATTGATCCATAATGAATAGCAAACAGATAACCGCGACAGATTAAATCTTCATTTTAGTAAACATGCTGAGACCACAAATAACTTGGCACAATACTCGAGCCCATTTCGAAACATTTATATTTTTGATAGCTTTGCAGAAAGAGACAGTAGGTAGCAGTCCAAATAGCCGATGTATAGATAGCAAGTTCAGCTGTGTTCAGGATGAAATCTTAATTCTGAATGAGATAGATTTGGTTCTCAATTCATCTGATTGGACAACTGATAATGCTTCAAAATTATTGTTGATTTTTTGAGTTTTAGTTCTATTTACATGATCGGTGTCATGTAAGAGTCATGTGACACTGGTCTCGAAATAGCCCAGTGCAGAAAAATGTTATATTTTTGAGAATAGAGAATGGGAATACCAAATTAAACATTAATGGGCTATTTCTATTTTAAATTATAATTTATCTTTTACATAGTTTTTTATCCTACTTATTTCCCCCTATCAAGAAGACAAAGGCTTAGCGACAGAGAAGCCTTTTTAAAGGAAAAGCATTAAAGCAGTAGCAAATGGAGAGAAACACAAATCATTATTTTTAGATCAATATAATTAAGCGAATAATTGTATTAATATAATTTTTAATAGAAGATTTTTTTTAGAAATAAATGTAATTGATAGAGTTAAAAGTTACATAGAGTTAAAAGGTATTTCTCCCGCTTTCTTCGCATGCCTTCGTGGTGTAGTGGTCAGCATAATCGGCGAGTATTCGAGATGTACGTGTGGTTCGAGTCCCGGCGACGACAGTGCTCGTTTTTCAAATCTGCTTTCAAAAAATACCTACAGAGTCCTATAAAATATTTCAGTCCGTTTTACCGGCTTTCCGTTTTAGAGTCCACATAATGGTAATTCTTCTGGGAAGTTCTTTATTATCACAGAGTATCATAAATAAAACCTTTTACTTAATAATTACTTATTTTATTTAAATGTAACACATGTAAAAATTTATGACATTAATTTTCATATTGATAAATTCTATTTAACATCACAAATATCAGAAGAGTAATATTGCAGATATTATGATTCACTGTTATTATTTTTCCTTTGTATTAAAATACATTCGCAATACATTTATCGGCATTCTAACAGTTGGATAAATAGGTATTAATTTAGAAGTTAAACAACAAAAATCAGCATTATATGTTCAAATTTTCACGGGGCTAGCTTCGATGGTTTTACCGAGCCATCGTCCTCAGCTGTCAAAGTGCAAATGAATGAGATAAGATAAGATAAGAAAGAATGGGCAGGAATTAAGCTACTGGCACCATCTATTGATGAAACAGGAAAACTAAAACATAATTTCCTTAAAGGCTGAAGGTAAAGATCGATTGGAATTACGGTCGCTACCTAGAACAGAAAGAATTTTTGATTGTGAAACGCCTCTAGAAAATCTAATTCACCAATGGAAGATGTTGTCTGAATAATTGTGGTTGCAGAAAAATGGAAAATGTAATTATCTGAACAATAATGCTAAGCAACAGAGGACTTCTGTGTTTTCTTTTTCATAACATATGCCTCATGTTCCTTAACGCGAAATTTTAAGGCTCTCTTTGTTTGGCCAATCTAAATTAAACCATACTGGCAAGGAAGCCTGTAAATACCTCAGGAATTCATATCCACAATTGGGTCCTTAATTATCGAAATTTTATTGATAGGAGAATAAACGACTTAAAAGTTAAATTTCTGTAAAATACGTGCGATTTTATAACTAATTGATGGAAAGAGAGGAATGACAACAGAATTCTTATAAAATCCTCCTTTCTGCTGTTTGACTTATATTTAATATAAATTATATATAATATGACTTATATATAATTTTGACTTATATAAATCATTACTTGTTCAGTGTGTTATTTTATTTTTATTAATTGGATAAGTAGTTTGGTTACATAATTTACTAAATAGATTGATTTGTTAAATAGAAAGACATCTACAATTAAAGCTACAAATTAGAAATTAAGTTTTTATGATTAGAAATGAAGTTTTTATTTTTACCATTAATAAAGCAGTTTAGCATCTGCACACATTTCAAGTATTAATACCATACCAACCTTTTCTTAACTGTGTCAATATATCTATGCTAGATCAGTGATTCTTAACCTTTTCCTGTAGCGGCACACTTTTAACGATTTCAAAATTTGGCGGCACACAAAGAAAAAGATATCTTTAAAAGTTGTTTACTTACCTATAATACACTGTGTAAAATAGTTTATAATAATTTTGAATGTAAAATAAAATAATATGTACTACAAAAACAGCAGAACGTTTATTAAGAGAATAGTTACAAGTGAATAATAAAAATACTTTTAGAGAAATTTGAGCTTCATATTTTTTGATAATTTCATTTATATTTAGTCGTAAAAATGACAATGCTACTCTCATATCGTCTTCTACATTTAACAGTCTCGATCTTTTATTCGTTTCTATGTTGGTTAATACTGAAAATCCAAATTAACACAAATAAGATGTAGAAAATTGTAATAATATTTTTAAAGCTTTTTTGGCCATCATGGGATAATCGCATCTAATATTAATCCGAAATGAATTAATTGAATCTTCCAGACATTTTTAAATTAAATCTCTATTATTAGAAAGCGTAATTAGTTCTTCCTCTTCATTCAAAGTTAATTCAAATACAGAAGTATTCGTTATCACAAATAGATTAACCCCATCAATTTTTTATACCTAAATTAGGGAAATAATGAATAATTCTCGCCTCTAATGTTGTCAAATGGTCAATAACAATTTTATGAATAGTTTTATTAGAATCTTTTGGAACTGACTCAAACTTTTCCAAATTGCCTTCCTGAGCTTTATTCTTCCTTAAAGTTGTTTGTTTCTGTAATCACCCCACCCCCAGTTTAACTGTTGAGTTTAATATATTTTCTTTCGGCCCTTGCATACTTGGATTTACGTTATTAAAAATAACAAAAATTCTCCAAAATGCGCTCTCCTCCAGAGCACCAAAATCGTCTTGGATACCAAAGTTGGCGCGCTTATTATGTCTTAATTGAGAGAATTGGCGAAACCTAATTTCGCCAATTCTCATGTGTACCGTATACTAGGATTAAACCCATTATAATTACTATATACATTTCTAAAATTTGGCGGCATACTTTAAGAATCTAGCGGCATACAAAAGTGCCATGTGACAGTGGTTGAGAATCACTGGCCTAGATGTTCCTTTGTGAAAATCCTACGTAACTATTCGCAGAAGAGACATAGAACGAAACGTAGAACATAGAACGACATCAACATAGAAGAAGAAGTGCACAACTCAAATTGTGTTTGAAGAAAAATATATTTTCTTTGTAGAGTTTTTAATTGTGGAATTGGAATACAAACTACATCTTTGGAAACCATTTATCCCGTTGCGACAACTTTTAATGGAGATCTAACAAGTGTCTTTAATTATAAAAATTTTACGGCCGTAATAATCGCTTTGAAAAGTCATTTCCACGGTACATTTCGGATTTTTAGGTTAGGTTAGCAAGTGGTTTTGACGTGCGATCACAGATGCGAAAGACGCATGCGTTGTATGTTTCCAAAACCGCTTTTCCCACCGCACGAGATGACACGGAGCAAGCACTCTAGGAACAAATCCTCAGTATATTCCTAGCGCTGCTCATTCCCGGAAAACGTCCGGGAAACTTCGGACTTAACACCGATCTCGCGATTTCTCCCGGAATACTTCTTATCTTTCAGACTGCAGGTGAGAGTATAATCCCGCTTGATGCGCCATTTAATTTTTTTAATCAATTTTTTGTTTTAATAGTTTATGTTGTTTTCAGTTTTGAGAAACTAAAATCAAGATAAATATTTCACAAGGTATTAGGGGGTTTATTATTTTTTAAATGCCTCGTTTGCTGTTTTTTGACAACATTTTTAAATTTAAAAATGAATTGATAAAACAAATTACAAAAATAAAAATTATTTATTAATATGACTTTTCTTTCACGTTCGAATCTGAAATTGAATTTATGGAATTTAAAACTTTTAGAAGTTTTAAAGTTTATGTATTAAGAACTATGTCGTAAATTTTTCTAGGGTCACTTATAGTGTAAATTCAATTTACTTAAGTATATATCACTGAATATCGGATAAAATATAATGCGATTGCAGTTTTAATTAATATTTGTTTTCAAAAGTTATAAAACTTATATGTAAAAGTATTTACGAAAATTACTTTAAAAGTAAAAAGGTTTCTAATACATACATATTTTATAAGAATATTTGTAAGATTTTTTTTGTATTGTAAAAGCAAGATTATGTTAAATTCTGAGTAATATGAAAGCTGGTACTTATACGAAATGTTATTACGATTTTTAATTCACTGTCTTTAAAGCCATCTTGATAACTTCTTGTATGAATTATCTGAAAAAGGAAAAAAAGAATATTTTATTCTTAAGACAATTTCGGAACTTAGTTCCTTTGCAAATGTTGTAAATTAAAATCCTTGTTGAATGTCTCATTTTGGTATGATTTAACATTTGTTTGTCACTGTTTCTATTTTGAAATAATTTTTTTTCCTTTAATTTTGTAAACCTTTTGGTGTTTGGTTAATAATTTGTATAGAATAACGATTATTTATAAATAATCAGTATTCAAAATCATTTGTTTGAGCAAAATTAATGAGTATGTCTTTGAAATAGTTTAAGCCGAAGACCCCAGAAAGAACTGAAATAGATGAAAATATTTCTAATAAACTTGTTATTACAGAAACTAAATTAAAAATTGCACCAGTTACGAGATTAGAAGATACCAATTGTACCAATAGAAGAACATGTGAATATTAAAGGAAATTAATTGATGATAATTATATTTATGGTAAAAACATATCAAAGAATTTGCATAGAATTTTATTTTCTCTATAGCTTTATTCAATTATGTGGTAAAAGTATAGATAGTAGCAGATGAATTCTTGTTACTTTTCCATTTACTAACTTTATTTACAGCCTTCATTATACTAGCTCGCTTTATACTTCAAAGTCAGCGAAACTGAATATTTTTTTTTACTTCATTTTTATAAAAACGAAAATCAGGATATTATAACATGCTTTTTGCTTGCAGTTTATATAGCCAAAGCGAAATATATTATAGCAAAAGTGGTCTTACAAGCGTATTCTGCATTTAAGGAATTGAAATATTTTTCAAAATTTGAAATATTTTCACAATTGTTTAATATACATGCATATTGGAGATATCTTTGATGTTTATGAAGGTATTAAATATAGTGCAACAAATCTTAACTTTAAATTACGACATATCTAACGTCAAATGACATTCTCGTTGGCAGTCGAAAACATTTTCCCTTGAGTTGTCAACTTAATTAAATTGACTGCGTTTAGATGTAACCGATGTTTCGTAATAATTGTCAAATTAGTTTGAAATCTTTCTAATCAACACACGACATTTAGCATTTACAGAATTTGAACGTCCTGCATATTTATCTTCCTTGAAAATAATTCAATATAGCTGAGAAACATTTTAAGATGGGGAGTAAAAACAAATTTTTGTCAGTCAGTTAATTATTTACCGGCACTAAATATACTGATATTATTTAATAAGCTTTTATAGATAGATTCAGATATTTTCGAATAATGATACAATTGCGGATATACTCATTTCTACGAATGATAAATAATAAATTTTAGTTACTGATGAAATTTATTTTACAAATATTATATATGTATATTACATTTCCTTTCAGTTCAAATGAATAAAATAAATACATAAATAAAAATATTTTTTTTGTTCCAATGGCAAGCTCTAGCAGTTTATAGGTATTGGGTACTACTAAGACCGGAAGTAGTGGTCTCTTTTTCTAGAGGCACCTAATAGGTGGGGCACCATTGCCTGCTATGAACAAGTGGGCAGTTTACATTTATGCCTTCTCTAGGATTCGAAACCTGTTCCTTCTGTACTGGAATCAGGTTCACTAACCACTTTACTGTTTGAGCGTTGATTAAAATAAAGCATGTAAATAAATAAAAAAAATAAAAATGTACAAAGCAAAGTAAAAATCTTTTCAATTACATTTGATGCATGTTGGTTTAATATTAACATCCGTTACAAAACACAGGTAAAGTCAACTTTCTGTAAAATTGTTGATAATTATTCTAACTATAAAGACAATATTCAAATTTAAAGATAATTAAGAAACTAACATATGGAATGTCTGTTTTATACTAAATATTTAGCAGCATAGAGCAGAATATAATATATGGACTTAAATTTGTAAAAGATTCGTAGTTTCCTTACCTTCAAGCATTTTGTAGATACAGGATTCCGAAAAATGAGATTTTTGTTTTTTACCTGGGAAAAAATTGCTAATATACTTTATGATTTGTTGGTTGTGAATGAGTTAAAACGGAATTTAGAACCATGTAGAAAGGAAAGAGAAAATCGTCTGCGTCATCAGAAATTTACGATTTCTATTTCTAGTGGTCCAAGAGCATAAACCTTATTGTTTATGAAACTGTGAACTTTTTCAGCTTTGTTGGAACGTTATTTTAAATACTACGCCAAAATCACTTATCTTCAATATTCTACCTGTAATATGTTTTGCAATAAACATTTAAGTGCATTTAAGTGTTTGAAACTTGGGATCAGGAATTATTAACTTTACAGAATAATTTGTCTTTATTATTTGAAATTGAATTCATAAAAACTAATCTGTATTAATTCTATGTATCAGTCTCTTTTGGCATACTCTAAAAGATAATATATTGTTGTTGTCGTTGCTGTGACAATTCTCGCTTGTCTGTTATCAGAGAAGGACCATGAAATTCATCGTGGAAAAGAATCACGATTGCGCCGGTCGTTGGCAGGAGCCCTGTGCACCATGCTAGTGCCAGTACGAATTTGGTCAGTTCCACCCCCAGTTTTGAAGAAGAGCACTTTGTGGGGGTCCGTAGATCTTCTACTCCTCTTCTCCTATCATCAACCTCTTGAGAGGAGTTTCGGCTGGCCATATATTTGAGTGCTCCTATGTTACACAGACACTATACATTTATAAACGTCCATGCCTTCTCCGGAATTCAAGCCTGCGACTTACGCTGCCGGACTCAGAGTCACTAACTAGCATGTTTTGTTGTAAATCAGGCCACACTCTTCTCAGAATTTTATATTACAAATCAGGCTGTACTCTCTTCAGCATTTTGTATTAAAAAACAGATAGCACTCTCTTCAGCATGTTATATTGCAAATCAGGCAGTACTCTCTTCAGCATATTATATTACAAATCAGACAGCACTCTCTTCAGCATGCTATATTACACTTCAAGTAGCCCTCTTTTCAGCATGCTATATTAAAAATCAAGCAGTACTCTCTTCAGCATGTTATATTATACATCAGCATGTTATATTACACTCTCTTCACCATATTACATTACAAATCAGGCAGTACGTTCTTCAGCATGTTATACTACAAATCAGGCAGTATTGTCTTCAGCATATTACATTATAAAACAGGCCGTACTCTCTTCAGCATTTTGTATTAAAAATCAGATAGCACTGTCTTCAGCATGTTATATTGCAAATCAGGTAGTACCCTCTTCAGCATGCTATATTACACATCAGGTAGCACTCTTTTCAGCATGATATATTAAAAATCAGGCAGTACTCTCTTCAGCATGTTATATTACAAATCAGGCCGTACTCTCTTCAGATATTATATTAAAAATCAGGCCGTACTCTCTTCAGATGTTATATTATAAATCAGGCCGTACTCTCTTCAGATGTTATATTATAAATCAGGCCGTACTCTCTTCAGCGTATTATATTACAAATCTGGCGGTGCTCTCTTCAGCATGCTATATTACACATCAGGTAGCACTCTTTTTAGCATGCTATATTAAAAATCAGGCAGTACTCTTCAGCCTGGTATATTACAAATCAGGCCGTACTCTTTTCAGCATGTTATACTAGAAATCAGGCAGTACGGTTTTCAGCATATTACATTATAAAACAGGCCGTACTCTCTTCAGCATTTTGTATCACAAATCAGATAGCCCTCTCTTCAGCATTTTATATTGGAAATCAGGCCATACTCTCTTCAGCATGTTATATTACAAATCAGGCAGTACTCTCTTCAGCATGCTATATTACACATCAGGTAGCACTCTTTTCAGCATACTATATTAAAAATCAGGCAGTACTCTCTTCAGCATGTTTTATTACAAATAAGGGCGTACTCCCTTCAGGATGTTATATTACAAATCAGGCTGGTTCCAAGTATGGGCGACACAGGCTGCTGCACAGGGTGACGTTTTCGGAGATCATCAGATAAATTATTTTCATAAGTGAAGAAATAAATAGTAAGTAAATAAAAGTAAATTTCGCTTTCAGTTGCTAATGTTTTTAAATTATACAGTGCGGCAACTGTAATTATTGCGTAGATCTCCGCCGGGCTTTATTATGAATATTCACGAAAAACATCAGCATTGAAATATCAGCATAATGGTTAAGTATTGAATATCAATATTGCAATTATCATCAGTATGAAAAATGTATGTATTGAAATTTTCAAATCATTCAATATTCCAAACTTCAATTCAATTCAATTATTAAAATAATATTTAATAATTTAATTGATTTAGTTTTAATTAATTATAATAATTAATTACTATGATTTCATTATAAATGCTATTTACAATTATATTTTACCAAAAGCTCTTTTATAAACCAAAAACGTCTGAAAAGGTAAACCGTTCTGTTAATTAATTAATATTTATTTCATAAATATTTAAGAAGAAAATACACAAATATTACTCTTATATGTATTTTTATATTGGTTGATTGTTTCTTAATATCCTTGCGTTTAGTAATTAAACAAAAACTATCCCCTCTTTTTTTTCGTTATATATGTGTACACGCAAAACTAAGCATAAAATAATTTTTTTTTTAAATTTGTAATAGGCCCTTTTCTCCGAAGCTCAATTTTTCATTCCCATTTTAAAATAACTAGTCTCGCATAATTATTCTTTATGAGGTGCGTCTTTATTTAATTACTAATTTCATATTTCTTTTACATAATAGAGGAAAGTTAATGACTGTATAAAATGACCTGTATAAAAACTTTTAATTTAATACTTAGTAGCAATCTTACTTAGCCGAGAAGGTAACATTGCCAATTTAAATCTTTCCTATTGGCGTAAATTTATTCCTTACGCTTTTTTGACAACTTAAAGGAAGATGTAAATTTCATACTTCACTTTTTCTAAGTGGATTGTCACTTATTGCTTTATTATTTTACTACGTATTGTGGCAGCCTATTTGACACTAGTTTGATTTTATTAATTGTGCTCAATATATGAAAAATTATATCAGAAAATTAAGGACAGTATTACTAAATATTTTTATTTACATAATATATCTGGAATTTATTGTAGTTTGTTTACTTTAAACAGGCAACTCAAGGACGTTTACTGCCCCTCTCATTTGCAACCGTAACTCGTGTCGTCATTTATTTTCTTTGAGAATGTGGTTCAAGTCAGTCTTCATTAGCTTTCTTTTCATGAAGTTAAATACGCTAAAGGGAAATTAATGTTTGTGTGTTTGGTCCCCAAGCGAATTTGGTACTCATTTTATCTACCTAGTTAAGGGGTGAAACCTGAGTCAACCCTTCCCAGCCCGGGGATCGAACCCCGCACTTGTGGTGCAGCTGCGCGACGCGCTAACCACTTCGCCACCGGACATTCATTAAAAAAATGTATACATAAATGGTTCTCATTTTAATAATTTCTAGTTTTCGATGAACGAATAAGATGACTCATAGGATTAGATTTCCTCTGCTTGAGATTTACTAAGAGATATAGACGTTAAAAGGAATATAGATGTATAATATGTTGTTATTAATTTGGACCCCATTAATCGGAAATTCGCTCAGATAATAACTGTGATAGTATAAATTATTTTATTTTGAATGTTAAATGTAAAATCGGTTATAGATAAGTACCCTATTAAACAAACACTAAATCTTCAACAAAATTTCAAAAAAAAAACATTTATGAAGATGACCCAAGCTATCAAATCCTATACGAGCAGCAAATTATGGATGATATGACAGCAGTAATGCGAGTTCTCATGATGATAATGGAGCCGATTGTAACGGTAAAAGAAACGAAACTATATGAAGTTAAGGAACAATTAAATAATGTCATTAATTGTGCGAAGCGCTGCCCAACTGATATAATGGTTGGCTATGCTGACTGTCTTACTGAAAAGTTCTTTTGAATCTCGCAGAAAGCATAAATGTTTGTAAATGTATAGTGTCTCTGCGCCATGGGGGCACTGTAGATATACGTCTAGCCGAAAGTCCTTTCTAGAGGTTGGTGGTAGAAGAAGAGAGATGGGAGATCCTCTGACTCGTCCTCCCTCGGGGTGCTCTCCTTCAAAATTGGGGGAAGGGTAACTGAGCAAAGAAGCAATGTCACCTGTATCGTGCCCGAGTCTCTTGCCAAGGACAGGCGCAATCTTGACTCTTTGCCACGATGAATTTCGTGAGATTGATCTGATATTACTGTCAGAAAAGTGAGATAAGTCACAACAACAACATCAGTAAAGCGAAGCAAAGCAAAACGAGAATGTTAACGTATCAAATTACTTCAAATCAGTATGTCTCATAAGAGACAGATCAAGTAATAAGCTTTTAAGTAAATTCTTCTAGGCAATCTAAATTTTCCGCAGGTAACTTCAGAAAAGTGAGATAAGTCACAATAACAACAACAGTAATGCGAAGCAAAGCAAAAGAGAATTAACGTATCGAATCAGTTAAGTGCCCTAAGAGGTAGATCAGATAATAATCTTTCAAGTAAATTCTTCTAGGCAATCAAAATTTTCTGCAGGTAACTTATTACTAATGAATAATGTGTTAATTAACTGTTTGAGTAAGCATACATACAGTAAACAAACGTTTTTCAAAATAGTATGGTGGTTCGTGTTTTAAAGTTTTATAATGTTTTAAGAAACTTCTATAACTTTTCATACCTTTCAAGATATGTCTTGTTTTATTTCTTTTAATTCTGACTTTCACTAATCTGGAAAACTGTAATTCCTATTTTTGCTCACATTTCAAATTAATGAAGCCATATTTATTTTTTATAAATATAAAATCACTTATTTCTTAAGAAACTTATTTTGTCCATGATTTTTTTTTACTGTGACTCTAAACTACACTTACAAAAGCTTTAAATTTTATTTTGTGTTTTGAAGAGCGAATACGAAGTATTTGAATCAAAGAGTATTTTAATAATGCAGTATATTTAAATATAAAAATAATATTTTGCTCATTAAAGATTAGGAATCTATTACTGACATGTTCTAGTTCGTTTCCTTTTATTTACATTTCAACGCTTTATTTATCATTTTAAGCAGTTTCTTTTAGTTGGTATTTTTGCTCGCAGCATAAATTCATAACTAACATTTTCTTGTAACTAATTTATTTATTTATTTGTAAAATTCTGATAGATAGAATTAAAATATAAAAAGTTTCGCTTATGATTGTTTTCCATGAGATTAACCTCATGATAAATTCTTTCCATTAACTTGAATTTATTCCGACCACTTTCAAATTCAAGAGAAGCAGGTTAAGTCACAGTATTTGCATTTTTATATAATTAATGACATAAGGCGAATTATAAATAACCAGTTTGTTTAAAGTAGATAAGTAGACTTCCTTCGCAAATCAGAATACAAGCAAATCTTCTTGGTTAATCATCCGGGATTTAATTTAACATCTTACATACACGGCAATAAATCTACTTGTTTTCTTCTTGTGGAAATAAAGAAAGAAAAACGCTGAGAGAGATTATATAACAAAATCTTTTATATTATAAAACGCTTATATTTTTGCTTTTTTTATGCACATAAACTGTAAACACGTGAAAAAAATTGATAATATTCTTTATGTTGAGCATGCAACTCTCCGAAGAAGGAGATGGCACAGTTTAATCACACAGCATTCTAAGAGTTCCAGAGTCTTCTACTGAGTAAGTGAAGGCACATCGAATGAGACTAGTTCATTTTCAAGAAAATATTCAGTTGTGTTATTTTCAGCGGTTTTTTTAACGATTCTTCGGTTGACGCTATTTGAGGTGGGCCCATCGATAGCTCAGTATACTCATAATTAAAATAAATCACTTTACACAAGAACTCCATAATGAACTGTATGAACATTTTTTAATTACTCAAAGGGCCGCTCATCTCTCGGCGGTGTCTCAGAACACACTCAAAAACTCAATCAGTGGCCACGAGGTGGCGCTATATGAGATGGCTCCCACGAGGTGGCACTTTCAGTAGTTGCAGTTAAGGACAGCGAGATACGATTTTGCATTTTACTGACTTATCACATTGTAAGATTTTCAACACATATATGATAAAATATTGAACACTGTACAATGTATGGTACTTACGTATTAAAGCAACCACATTGCCACAATCTGGTGATTTTAACCGATGAACATCGTTAACCTGGGAGCACGCGAGCTCATTTAATTTAGACGAGTGCATTCACTAGGTTCAAAAGACCCGGCTCGTGATTTTGAAGAAAGAAATGTGTTACATCTGTTCCAATAGTAAATTTTATGATCAAACTTAACCTGCATGCACATTTATTTTTTTAATTTTCCTAATGTTTTTATGAAATAAAATTTCGTAAATGAATCGAAAAACGTATTATATATAACGTATAGGAAACACAATAGTATACCTTTATTGTTTATACCTGTATTTATTGTTTATTTTCTTTATTAGCACTATAGACAGAGAAGAAATGCCACAACAAATTTAGCCACACATTGAACAAAATGTTTTTGTGTTTTCCAAACATACATATTTTCCGTATTCGGCGCAGCGACTTTTAGTTTGTCTGCACGTTTTCGCTAGGCAAACACTGGATCCTTTTTTTTCTTTTCATTACCAATTTTTTTCCCAATAGAAGCAAATTATGTCATTCACATTTCCATTTTCAGAATCTACTATATCAGTTTCCGAATTAGTATTATGCGAACTAAAAATTCGTGACCAATGCCATCCTCATTTCTTTCAATAGATTCTTCGCCAATTGATGCATCTTCTAATAAATATTCCAACATTTCTTTCGTTGTGCGGTAAATTACGCTACATGTTTGCCGCTTTCTATAATATCACAAATCAACTATACACTGACTACCAATAAGTATTTGGACACCTGTGATAGAAATGAAAAACTAACTTTATTCAAAATCAATAGTTGGTAGAGCCTCCACGAGAGGTAATTACCTCCGGGGCACACTTTCCACAAGTCTTTGTATGACAGCTAGTGGTATTTTCTTCCACTCGGCTTGGAGAAGACATAGAAGTTCCTTCACCGATTTTGAACGGGTAGTGCACCTCTGAATTCGGCGATGCAACTCCTTCCAGAGGTTCTCGATAGGGTTCAGGTCTGGACTCTGGGAAGGCCAGTCCATTCGATGAACTCCATTGGCACCATACCAAACCTTGGTTAACGTCGAAACATGAAAACTGGCATCTTCGTTCTGAAAGTAACATGGATCCAACCCGTAAAACTGCCACAACGTAGCACATTGTCATCCAAAATAGTGCAAGGCATGGGAGTTGAGCTTACCATGAATGGGGACCAAGGGTCCCAGCTCATACCAGGAGAAACACCACCAGACCATAATTCCACCTCCGCCGAACTTGACTGTTGGCACAATGCATTCTGACAGGAGACGTTCTCCAGGTAGACGCCAGACCCAGACCCTGCCATCCGAATGGTAAAGGGTGAAGCTTGGTTCGTCACTCCAAAGAACCCGTTTCCACTGATCTACGGTCCAATTTCGATGTGCTTTGCACATTAACCGAGCAGCGCGTTTGGACTTTGTGATCAAAGGCTTATGGGCAGCAGCACGACCATGAAAAACAAGCAGATGTGCTTCCTTACGGATGGTATTCATTGAAACAATACTCCCGGATGCCTGTTGAAATTCCTCGGATGAAGGCCATCGGTTGGGTGCGGTTCTTCCGAATTTCTCTGGACAGCACTCGTCGGTCTCTATCTCCCAGTTTCGTTTGTCTGCCGACTCGGAGAACATTCCGACAATCACCGCTTGCCTTCCACTTCTTAATCACATTGACCACTGTCGATTTTGGGTACTTCAGATCGCTAGATATGTCCCTTAAAGATCGGCCACATTTGTGATACCCGATAATTATACCTTTCTCGAAATCAGAGAGCTCCGAACTGCGAGGCATCTTGCATGCGACTAAAGCCGATGCTGTTTTCTACACGATATATATCGGCGGAGTCCGTGACGTACCTTAGGACCGCAGATATCGTCATTTGCATAGGTGTCCAAATACTTATTGGTAGTCAGTGTATAACAGCAATGTGGATATGCGTTGGACTTAAAAGGACTGATTCTATCAAAAACAAGACTTCCTATCAAAGTCTCGTCGAAAAATTTCGGAAACATAAAGAGGGTGAGCTTGGATGTGATTGCAAAGGACCTCAACAATTTGACCGAAGTAGACGGGCTTTGAGAAATGTTTGTTTAATCTGCGGCATTCAGGGAGCGCGCTCGTGGGTTAAGTTTTCTCGCTTCGATTTCTTGATTTGAGTTAGTGTTTACTGTATCATCTGAAGTATTTTTTTATTCCAGCCTCAGTACCAACATTATGCTAATCACAAAACTTGTCAAAAACTTTTTCTACAATTACTACAAACCGGATTAAACTGATGTCCTGGCGCCTGCGACAAGTGACCCGATCACCTGATCACTCAAATCATTAGCTCCCAGTAGCATACGAGCTCATGCGATGTGACAGTCACGATACATTAAGTTCGCTGCACGACTTTGCTCCTTGTGCTTGTTTTGCCTTTTGGTCGTTTCGAAATCCATGAGTACAGATTGGAAGTGGGGTACGCGTTCCAACGTCCTTTGAGGGGGCAAATGACCTTGGGGTTCAATCGTGGATCTACTTCGCATCAGTCTAACACTTTATTACAAGCGCAAAAGTGCGCCCTTGCGATAGTTTTGGATATTTCAACTGATTCTAATGAATTCCACAAACTATCCCAAGGAGGATGATTTGCGATAGCAGTAATATGCTAAATTAACAAAAAGCAGATCCACGAACGAAAGGTTATTTATATTTTCGAAGGACGCAAGAACTCATATCGTTGCACTTCACATCTGTGCTAATAGATGGGGGCCTTGATTACACGGCTACAGAATAAAACGCAAAGCGAATTAGCGATTTGGAAGACTAAGTGATAATCTGGACATGACAAGAACCTGCACTTCCACCCACTTGAAAGCAAATGACCAATTACGCCGCATGCACCTCAGAACGACTCTTCACTGTGCAACAATTAGCCGAAATAGATATGCCCACGCATGGACGTCACAGTGCACCTACGCAATGATCAAGCACTTCAATGCACTTCAATGCTCGCAAGCACGCCAACAATACAGACTCAATCCTGGTAATCAGACGCTACCCATCATATTGAATTAAGTATTATACGAGGAAATGTGTAACGGCTCCGAGGGCAATCAGCTTCTTACACCAAGAAAAATATCAATTATCTAAAATTATTGCAAAGGTGCACTTTTGCGATAACAGTAGGATATTAAATTGACATGAAGGGGATCTACGATCGAATCCCAAGGACTTTATCATCTTGAAGGACGAAGGGAACTTGTAAGGTCACACTTTCGTCGGTGCTAGTAGAAGCCTACTTGACAAATGGCAACAGGCTGAGTCGCAGATTGAGCGTAGCGACCGTAATTGTCACAGTCGTATCATATACATATGCAGAGAGTGACATAGACTGTCTTGTGTTTCGGATAGTTTTCAACACTGTTCGTCATCTAGAATTAACATTACCAAAAGAGAAAGAGTTATTGAAAGATATATACGTGGAAATACGACGTATAGTGGAAAATGGGAAAATTTTTCTTCTATTATTCCAGTTTCTCGCGAGGATTCGGCATATGAACTGTACCAGGCACTATCTAGTTTTCTGTACTTTGAGCTCAATATCAAACTTGACCAACTATATTCAGTTTAGAGACTGTATTTAATTATCTCCTCAATGGTTTTGTTTTTTCAACGAAGGAACTCCTTTTTTCCTTAGCTTTACATTTCCCAAAACTTGGTTTCATTGAGGCAAGGAATAATTTTCTTACTTAATTGTTAGCGAACTAAATATGATGAATTCAGTTCATTGTTAATAATAGCTTGAATTACATTTATGTATTTTAAAAATTATAAACTTTTCATTTTCACATAAAGTAATTTAAGTGCACCAGTTCGAGATTGACTAAAATTACGGAACTCAAGTACTTTGCCTTAGCTTTGGTTTCCGATGACTGAAAAGTTAATTACATCAGGTTTTTCTTCTTCCAGCATGTCTTCGTGGTGTAACAGTAGCAGACTCGGCTCGTATTCCAGAGGTCCAGGTTCGAGTCCCAGCTTGGACACTGCACATTTTTCACATCTCCTGGATTAAAAATAACCTAATGATTCTTCATGCATAATAAAAAAAAAACTTCACTTAAAATTATTCATGACGTTGAGCTTGGCCTGGGACATATAAACCTCGACTGCCTTGATAAATGTTCAGTATTAAATATACAGAGAATTTTACCATTCTCCAGTTTCGTTAATCTTTAAGTTTTTCTTGCATTTCTTGAGGTAATTCAAATTCATCACTAGCAGCTACATGCCTTTTTAATATGTACTTTTAACCTTTTATATATACGTATACATTTATTTTATATTTTTTTCAGCTATTTTGTCATTCGAACTCCTGGTAATTACTACTTACAATCCTCAAATTTGACTTAAATTATAATCTTTGTTTTTATTCTTGAAGAACCACCGGTTTACAAAGCACTTTTCATCGTTTTACACAGTTTTTCAAAAATCTTTTGTTGTCTTGGCATCAAAACATTTACAAGTATTTTTTGTGAAAGTATTAATTCTGAAATCTTTATAGAGAATTATGACTGATACTGATGTCCAGTTTTGACCAATTTTCCGAGAGTGACTTTTTGTATCACAGAAACTTTGCATCAGTTTACTTTTCACATTGTGTCATTCTTTGTTTTAAATGTCGATCTGAATCTTGTACTTTTCTTTTCTGATGCAAAATAAGCCAATGCCCAGATTTCTTTAGTAACCTTCAGAAATTTTAAATATATTATTTTTCTTTCACCGGAAAAATCTTCAGGTTCTCCTAGTTCGTTCAAATATAATTTTCATCATTTTTAAAGCTTAGGAAAATCTTGTGGATTTTCCTTAAACGTTTTTTCCTTAGACTTTGCCAGAGACTACAAAAGTTTCTCCTTCGTGTTTAACTCGGTTTCGTCTTCTATTATTTCTGGAATTGAGACTGACGTTGTGGTTTCTGAAAAGAAGCCATTATAATTTTATCTTTTTTGATTGTTTTCCTTGATGAGGTATCTCCTTTTTATATTTATCGATTATGATATTTTCTGGATACTTTGTTATGGCTGGAATGACATTCTGTTATTGTATCTAACAATGAATCTTTTTACCTCTTTTCTCTTCCTATATCGGTCAGTTCTGCTATAGAATTTCAGGTCTTTTGAAGCTTTGGTTTTTGACTTTGATGTCTTGAGGGTAATTTATTTTGAATATAGGTAGATTATAGAATTTCTTTAAAAAATTCTTTTTTAATTCTATTGCTCAGCAATAGATGTTGGTCATTTCCTTGGAAATGTTTTTTTTCTACCTGCTCATGCATTCTGCTATGAAAAATGCCCATGTGTGATTTGAAGCACATTATATTTTTATTATTTTAGCATTCCTTCGTTCAAATATAAGATTAATTCCAAATAACGCGTTTCTCCTTATGTTAAAATCGGTTCTGTATCCCTTCTGTTTCGTTTGCTTCCAGCAGAATATATAAGTGAAAAAATTTTAAATACATTAAGAATCTAAGTTGAAACTTTCACAGCGAAGTCCCCCAAAACGCCACTGTAGTCGGACATCGGCAAGTCGCCTGAAAGTTTGTGTTTATTTTCTACCTGATGCTTTCTCCAATCACGTTAGTGCACGTTTAATTGGTTTCGAGAGTTGTTAAATGACATTCTAGTCATTCTTTTGAAGCTGCTACAAGTAGCTCTTTTATTTGAATTCATATTTTCCCTCTCGTTTTTCTAGCGTTTATGTACTGATGCTCGCAGTTGCAATCTTGTCCTAAGCGAAAATCGCAGACAGTGGTTGAAATCATACAAAGATCCTCAAGAGAGAAGTAATTGCTTCACTTAAGTAGGTTATAGCTGCATTCTACTTACAGGGGGAGAGGCAATCCATTGTAACAGAAATTCGTATATAGGGCGTTTCTGATATTTGACAGAAACAGATTTTGACCTCTTTCGATGCGAAAGATGGCTTTGGCAGACACTTTGCAACATCTCCGCTGTTTGTAGTCCATCTACGCAAGACTTCTCAGTTTATGAGTTTTATTTCTTGTCTGCTGCTTGGTAGGTAGTAAAGTTTACCGATAATTGCTAACAGCGGTATACCTTGTGATTGTATATAATCCTGTCATGCATACTCTGTTATTCCCGTAAGCAGAGGAAATAAAATTATGTTAAGTTTGTTTTTGGTTCTTCAAGCAGAAATCTACAATAAATTTTAGTTGTTTCATTTTATGTGGCCTTCTTCCCATTCAACTTCGAAAATAGTGATGGAAGCCGGAACGAAAATTCGTCTTCTAATCTTAGAGTTTAGATGAATTTAGATTAAGATGTAAAGTTCTACTGTCTTCCTGCTGTGTAGAGTCTTGAGAAATAGTGATTGCACTGAAGAAGGGTTAAAATTGCCTTTTATTAAACACTTTAAATAATTTATAATGCGTCAACTTGACTCTAACATATTACGCCTCTGTTTGGGCGGTAACTGAAACAGTAGAATCAAACTTAAAATTGGAGATGTTCACAAATAGTAGAATTAAACTGCAGGGCACATACAATGATGTATCCTACAGCGCGTAGATGAGTCTAGTGGCAACAAGATAATAACGATTAAGCCGCGTCTAACCAGTAGTAAGTGCTAAGCGAAAGTTTGCGCATAAGCACACACGGAAATTTCTCGGAGTTTTTCTACTCGAACGTCGATATTTAAACGTTTTCTCCCACTGGTAGAATTTGCACTTCTTACGCTCGCTGCCAAATTTAAATATTCTAGCACTGACAATTAGGGGAATAAAGGCTTATAGGAAAGTAACTTAAAATTGAATTTAACTGGTTATTTAAAATTATTATAAATCCTTACGTTTGTCCCTGCCAGAATTTAACAGAAATGGATAAAGGTCCTTAAAGACCTGTTACAAACTGATAAATTCTACAACTAACAAGATCTCGGCCCCGTTTACAGTCAAAATACTAAAATTTAACTTATATCAGAAGAAACTTTTGTCATCATCATAGTTCTGCTGGACATCATATCTCATCTTTCATCGGGCTTCAGTCAACTTCTTCCAGTAATCTGAAGGGAACACATATGAATACATGATTCTAAATAACATTTTAAATTCACAATACAGGCTTTTATTAAGTTCTAACCTTTTTGCATTTAGTTGCATTTAGCGTAGCTAGCACATAACAACCTTCTTAGACGCACCCTAAATTCATTTCTAAGTTCTCCATGAGCTAAAAAACATGAAAAATAACTAGAGTGTCACCGGAGAGCCCTACAAAACACATGCATACCAAATATTTTCTACATCCATCTTAAACGTATGCAAGCTTTCTCTCAAACTCGCATGATTTGATTTAACTAAATTTTCTTTTGAGCGAAATCAATTGACTACATTACACTTTAAATGCATTATATTTTCTGGAAGTTTTAGCCCTAAATACATATTATATCTGCTCTTTTGAGCTTTAAACTTTCATTAAAAGTATCACTTTCTTTAACACAACAGATATTTGAACATTTTACAAACAAATACTTTTAAGACAATAGAGAATAAAATGAAAATTTTACTTGAATGAATCCTTTTCTTTGCGAAAAGTGAGAACCTAAAGTAAATTTTCATTAACAAATATTACTAATACGAAGCTGCTTGTATCAGGCCAGATCTTTTAGCGGGGTAACATAAACAGTCTTTCGACAAAGAAAACCGAACTACTAGTTCTTTATTTAACATAACAATTCTATAATACACTATACTTTGTGCTTTCGCCAAATAAAGCTGAAAAAACTATAGTCCTCAATCGAGGCAATAGCTTTTGTCATGTAACTTCGTTTTTAAAACATTTTCATGCAACTTTACATAACAGAAAATATTTATAGAAAAATTCACTTATTTCTGTTTTTTGAAGCTTAGAATTCGGACATTCGTTTCTTGCAGAATTCTGCCTAACCTAACGGGTTCATCAATGAGACTTTTCGTCTCTGCTTCCTGTGCGCTGATGGGAATTGGCTTTTTCTTTTTTCACTCCTGATGAGTGGTCTTTTAGGACGTACTGGCGGAATGTCTTCTCTTTTCATTTTACTGTCCGGCAAACTGGTTCTTTGTGCATCGGCATTCGAAGACGCTTGTCTGTTAACTCTAGGTTATTTCGATCTTTTGCTGTGTGCCTTCATATTCGGCAGGTCTCTTCTTCATTTTACCGACCGGTGGTCTTGTTTATAGTAATCTTTCTGTGCGCCCCCTCCTTGATGTATCCTGGGGCTGTCTACTGCGAGACCTTGTGATGAAATGGTGATGATTGTTTCTAGCCGAGACGTTTCTTTCACCCTTTAATTTTTTCTTCCGTGGAGCTTCCACACGTTGAAGGATTCTTTTATCCGGAATTCTTCTGCTCGTTTGCAAATTTGTGGTTTCTTTAGTTTGCTTTTCCGCGGGTGGTGGAAGTTGAGGTGGGGTCAGAATTGTCCCTGGGAGAGCCGCCTCTTCTGATTCGGAAGCCTGGAAGAAATCATGCAAGACATCCAAATCTTTACGTTCACAATACCTTTTCAATTGATCCGGACTAGCCTTTATTCTTTCTTACGACTCTGTTTTTAAATAAATCACAGCTCCAACAATCTGCTGCAACATAATGCCCTTCAAATTTATGAGCGAATTTTGATACGACATTTCTGGTGTACAAGACAAAATGAATTTTCTTTTCAACACCTTATCCCTCACATTAAAGTTTGAATCACGGCGTTTCCTATCATAATAGAGTCTCTGCTGTTCTCTTGCTACATCGGAATTTTTCAAAGTTTCAAGCTTTTGAAAAAAGCTTTTGAATATTTCCCTGTTAAAATTCTTGTTCTTAAACAAAAGAAAGTTTGGCTAAAGGAGTCAACATCTTCCTACCCAGAAATAATTCAGTGGGCGTTTTACCCGTTGTATCATGTTTGGCAGTTCTTAAAGCATAGGTTAGTTCATCAATGCAGCCATCCCAGTGTTTATGATAATTTTTAACGTAACTTCTAATAATTTTAACAATGTTTTTATTAACTCTTTCCACGATGTTTGCTTCTGGTCTGTATAGGACCATTTTCATATGCCGTATGTCAGGCTCTTTACACAGGTTCTCAAGAATTTGACCAACAAATTGCCTACCATTATCGCTTTTTACTTTTAACGGTGCACCGTATTTTAAAATATACTTATATAAGAATTCATCTGCAACTATTTTAGCTGACGCTCGCTTTAAAGGAATTATTTCTATCCACTTAGAAAAATGGTCTGCAATTACCAAAAGATATCGGTTTTTATTTAACTCGCTTTGGGGAAAAGGGCTAAGAAGGTCTATTCGAAGGATCTAGTTAGGAAAGGTCGAGCGAATACTATTTATATACCCGGCGGGGATATAATTAACGTCGTTAATTAACTAACATAACTTACAGGAGCTGACATACGCTGTTACTATCTTCTGAAGTTGCGGAAAATACACCGCCTCGCGTACTCAACGCACTGTTTTCCTTACCCCTAAATGACCAGCAGTGGGGCTATCCTGAAGTTCCTGCAAAATACGTAATCGTAGTGTGGCGGGGATAGCTGATTTCAGTTCGTGGTTTTCATGTGTTGATTTAGTATAAACAACAGATTATCTATGATCTTGTAATTTCGAGCCCTATTTCTAATTGCAGCAAGATCTACAAGTTCAAAATTATCTGGATCCTTTAAATAAGAATAGATATTGCCCAATTCTGGATCCTTCGGCAATTCAGCTATAATTGTTTCCCGAGAATCTAAAACTTTAGAAGTTAACATAGCACATTTTATTTGATTCCCATTTTTATCCAGTTTAATTCTTGACAAGGCGTCGGCCACTGTATTTTCCTTGCTGGGAGTGTGCTTAATTATTAAGTTGTATTCTTATAACTTTAACGCCCATCTAATTAACCTAGGATTAAAATTAAATTCTAAGTTAGTTCTTTTTAATTAAGCTAGGATTAAATAAATTGAGTTAAATTCTTTCCAGAATATAATCTGCCTACGGCCACATGATCAGAGTAGATTTTAACTGAGGCTTTTCCGAAGTAGACACTAAACTTCTTAACTGCCATTAAGAGTGCTAACGTTTTTTCTTTCTGTCGCTGTTAGTTCTTTTGAGTCTGAGCTAGGGTTTTGGTAAAAAAAGCCAAGGGGTGCCCTTTTTGAGTTAAAACTGCACCCACGGCGTAATCTGAAGCATCCGCCGCGATTTTCAAATTCTCGTTCCCTTTCGGGAATTTTAACATTGGGGCATTAATTAGAGCTGTTTTCAATTTTTTGAAAGCGGTGCTTGCCTCCGCTGTCCATGCAAACTTGGATTTCTTTCTTTTTAACAAAGGTTCAACAGTATCGGCAAAATTTTGGATAAACGAAGGATAATATGAGCACATGCCAATAAAAGATGAATTTTTTTTTAGAGTATTTGGCGGAGGATGAATTTTAATTGCTTTAATTTTAGAATCCCCAGTTTTGATATCTTTCGTTGAAATTTTGTATCCTAAATATCGTAATTCCTTAGTTGCGAATTTTCATTTTGCGGCATTAATAGTTAAAGCTGCTTCATTTTATAATTAAAAAACTTTGTGGAGGTCTTCCACATGTTGTTCAATAGTGTCACTAGTTATGATAATGTCATCGAGATAAATGAGAGTGTATTTTCCTAGGATGGGACGTAAAATTATGTCAACAGCGTGTTGAAAAGTTGACGGGGCCCCTCAAAGTGCAAACAACATGCGTAAAAATGCATAAGTACCCGATTTTGTAATAAACATCAGCTGTCTTATTCACATCTTTTGGTTTCATGGCTATTTAAAAGTAGCTTGAAGTAAGATCAAGAGTGGCCATATATTTTGTAGACCTAATTTTGCGTATTATTTCTTCTATTACCGGTAAAGGGTAAACAGAGAATTTAGTCATGCTGTTAAGTTTTCCGTAGTCAACCGCAAAACGATAAGCTTTTGGGTCCGAAGGGGGAAAGTTATTACTCTTTCTGCATAACACATTTGGGCTTGTATATTCACTACTGATGGGAATAATTATTTTATCCCTTAACATTTGTTTCCTGTTCTGTTCTATTATTGCTTCTTTTTCCTTATCATAATGATAAGGTTTTGCTTTACAAGGTTCGCTTGATTTTAGTTCTATTGCATGGGTAACAATTTGTGTATTCCCTGGCTTCTCAAAAAATAACGTATTAAATTTACTTACGAGTTTCTCCAGCTTGGCGTTTTCATCTTCTTTTAGGTGCTGGAGCTCGATTTCAGAAACATTTAGCTCTTCCACCACCTTTGGCATCATATCCAAGAAAGTAGAATTTTCTACAAAGTTTATAGTGGCGTTCGCCGTCCTGAGGAACTCTGTACCTAAAATTAAATTGTTTTACAAATTTTTGACAACAAAAAAATAAAACTTTCTGAGCTTCATTCTTTAAATGAACGTTCAGCGATAGCTTTCCGACACATTCGCAAACTTTCCCTTGTACGGCAACTTTTTCTCTGCTACAATTTTTAAACAATTTTATTCTCCGGAAATTTCTATAGCAGAATTTTTGGCTTAAAAAATTTCCTTCCGTGCCGGTGTCCACGAGTGCTTCTACGGGTACGTCGTTTAAAAGAACTTTGATTACTGGTAGATAAGAATTCTTGAAGCACCGCTTTGAAATCCTTAAAATTGGAGTAAGGCTTTCGACTTCCCCGAATAAGAATTTTCTAATCCCTTTCCACCAACATTCCGCCGGAGGCGATAGCTACTTTTTGCCTTTCGGGTACAGGATACAACTGAAAGTGCGTCTCAAGCGATTGAAGGAATGAAGGGACGGAGTTTTTACCGTCGAACACCACTGCTGGCTTGATAGCTGCTCCCATCGTCTGTATTAAAAAGCCAAATCCATCCAATGGGCTTGTCACTATTGGGTCTACAACTTCTGTTTCTCGTAAGGATTATTGTATGTCCTGATTATTGGCCATTGGATTCGAATTAAAAGTTCGAGTGCCAGATGTAAAGTTGTACTGTCTTTTTCTTGTGTAGAATCTTGAGAAATAGTGATTGCACGGAAGAAGGGTTAAAATTGCCCTTTATTAAACTCTTTAAATAATTTGCAATGTGTCAGCTTGACGCTAACATACTACGCCTCAACTTGGGCGGTAACTGAAACAATAGAATCAAATTTAAAATTGGAGATATTCACAAATAGTAATATTACACTACAGGGCCCATATAATCTTGTATCCTACAGCGCGTAGATGAGTCTAGTGGCAGCAAGATAATAGCGATTAAGCCACGTCTAAACAGCAGTAACTGCTAAGCGGAAGTTTGCGTACAAGCACGCACGGAAATTTCCTGGACTCTCTCTCTGTCTACTAGAACGTCTATATTTAACATATTCTCCCACCGGTATAATTTGCATTTCTTACGCTCGCTACCAAATTTAAATATTCTAGCACTGACAATTAGGGGAATGGAAATTAGGCTTATAGGGACAATTACACTTATAGGAAAGTAACTTAAAATTCAGTTTAAATGCTTATTTAAAATAAATATAAATCCGTACAAAGAAGACTAGAGTTTGTGTTTATTTGTTCTTCATTTTGTCATAATCAGTTTTCGTGTCCATAGTTACATATGCTTTAATTTCAGCATTGCTCTATCCTTTTCGCAATAGATTGAAATGCATCTGGAAAAAGTATCAATCAAGTCTAGAAAACATTCTTTCTGATCATTAATATATAAGTAAAATGATCGGAAGTAACAAGCGTTAATATACAAGAAGTAACAAGCATCATCAGTTCCTGCGCATATGTATTGAAATATACTAGATTTAAAAATCACTTTGTTTCATATGCTTTGTTTCTTATGACCAATCAGTAATTTAATTCTGATGTGTCACTCACATTTGATGTTTGTTTCGGCTTCGGTATTTTTTAGTTTTCATAGATAAAAGTTTTTTGCAGTATTCATAGCTTCCAGAGTATGCGTATTAGAATCAGTAGGAGTAAAATGGAGTTGTTTATAAAATTTGAATTTCATAAAATTTCAGGTTTTTCTTCCTCTGATTCCACAATTTTACTTAAATTTCGTCTATCATTAATGATTTGATTGGTTTCTGATTTGGCAAACTCTTCCTTCATAGTTCGCGATGCATTCTCTGTGCCACTACGTTGATGGATCTTAAACACTCTTAGTATTCTGGTAC
>KK116799.1:384018-478194 GCA_000611955.2 Stegodyphus mimosarum
TACGTTGATCTCAACTATGCCAGCTTAAAAGCGGTGTTGCAATAAAAAGAGATAGATAGATCATAAAGAGCTATTAATGGACCCATTTCAATCTATAAATTAAATCCCTTTGGCTGGCTGGGTTTCTTCTAGCACAAAAAAGAAGGAAAGAAATTATGTCTGAGCATATGCAATAAATTTTAATAAAACTTCAGATTCCAGATTAGCTCCTGAAGGAGACTTGAACAAATTTCTTTTCAGCCTGAAATCTGAAACCAACATACTCATACACATGCGTAGTTCAACCACCTTTGAAACAAACTGCACAAATGGATTACAGCCGTCAATTTAGTGAAACTTTCCCCTTTCCCTAACTTCTCATTTTTATTTTGACCAGCTTTAAAACATATTGCATAAATGGATTAACAGCCGTCAGTTCAGTGAAACGTTTTCCTTCCCCTAACTTCCATTTTTGATTTAAAGATTTTTCATGAATGATACAAATTTAAAGCTTATAGAGTTATTAGGTTTTTGGAAGCAGAGAACGCGAAAAATGTGCATTGCGCTCACCGGGTCTCGAACCCTGGACCTCTCGAATACGCGTCGAGTATGTTTTCAATTACACCACGAATGCATACGGAAAGGTAAGAGAAAATAATTTGTAGGGATGATTTTTAATTTTCTAGTAATTATTTTTAATTTTTAAACACTTCCTTTTAAATTCTTATTTTCCACCTACAACTCCCAGCTAGAATGAGATTTCAGTATCTTATTGTATGTAAATGAAGTAAAATCAGTATTTAATTGGAAGTTCAGTCATTAGAAGAGTAGAAGAGTTCAGAAGTTCTCAGTAGAGCGTTTTCTGCTTGCGGGCCACGTCGTTGCTTTAAGCCAACGTTCGGCCGTAGTCTTACGTGACTGTTAATATTCACCGGTGAGGTTCAATTACAGGACAACTCGGTTAGTTATTTTTGTACAGCTTCAGTTACAGTTTAGATAGTTAGACTTAGTTTAGTTCCTCATATTTATCTTAAGTTAAAGCCCAAGTGAAGGCTTTCCTGTAAACCCGAGAAGGGGTAACAGCTGAAAACATCGCTGCAAAAGCTTCGCGGACGGAAACGCCGCTGAGAAAACAACGCAAGGAGAAAACCTCGTGGTACAAAACATCGTGGGAGAAAAGAAAGCAAAGAGAAAAAGTCGCAGTTCTAAAACGTCATGGGTCAAAATATCGTCGTTGAAAATAAAGCGGTTCAAACACTTTGCAGTTTCAAAACATCGTCTCATACATCATCAAAACCTCGTCATTTCAAAGCAAATACGTGGTAAAAAAAGTACGTACAAATCAGCGCATGACAATAACATCGCACACATGCGTTTTTCAGGTTTTAAAAGTTGTAAGCATATTTCGTTTCCATGTGTCATCAGTATTTCTTGGCGTTATTACGCGCGCATGCACACACTGTCGCTTGCATACAAACTTTTTTTTAATGGAATGGCGGTCACCTGCCTTTTTTCAGCATTGGCCACTCCTAAGGTCAGAAGTGGTGACCATTTTACTGTGAAGCCACCTAATAGGCGACCACCGCTACCTCCTATGAAGAGACAGACAACTTACATCCATGCCTTCTCCGGGATTCGAACCAGCTCCTTCGGTATTGCAGTCGGCTTCCCTAACCACTATACCGTCGGGACGGCTTTGCATACAAACTGAGTGTTATTCAATTTATCCGATAAAGAACCACATTTGTATTACAGTAATTTCATTTTGGATAATATAATAGCGGGTTAATAGGATATGGCAGAATTTACTTCGCTTTACTGTTTTCCATTCAATTAGGTTTTACTTATGGCATTTAAAAGATGAAAGGACGTGAGGAAAATGACGCAAAATTGAAAAATAAAAACTAGTCATTTCCATAGGATAATTCAAATTCTTCATTTATTTTATTGTATTCCTTCATTTTTTTCTAATGCAGACATCCATTTTTTTTTTCAGAATGGATTGGAATCAGTCGAATATATCTTATTTGGATAGGGATGAATTGTATTCATCTCTGGAAGCAATGGGACCAGGTCTACAGCTGTTCCTGGTCGTTTTGTACAGCTGCACTGCGCTTGCTGCTTTAGGAGGCAATGGCGCTGCAATCGCTGTTCTACTCTTGGGCAAGAAAAGATCCATTCGGTTGTTCCTGGTGAATTTAGCGTTATCTGACGTCACAATGGCTGTATTTTCAATCCCCTTCACTTATACCGATTTTGTTTTAGGCAGATGGATTTTTCTGCCTGAATTCTGTCCAGTTGTCCAGTTTGTGCAACATGCTTCAGTTTCGGTCTCCGTATACACACTAACTGTCGTTGGACTGGACAGGTAAGTGTCTTCTTAAGGTGTAAAATGAAATGTCATTTGTTCTATATCCTTTATACAGACAAATATCTATAATCAGTTATCACTTGATTCTTTAAAAGGGATTAGAAATTATCCAAGTTTTTTTTCAAAATATTCAGTTGATAATATTTGAAAGTTCATTAACTCCTCTTTGATTCATTTTAAAAAGTATATTATACATTATAGATCATAGATTTTTATGTAGAAAGCCTCACATTATCAAGAACTTCACTGAACAAAAATCATGAAAATAAATTGTAGCTGCTCAAGTGAATATTTCTAATGGTAATCAAACTTAGAAACAAACCTTTTTTAAAGAAATGTGACATAAAACTCATGTTCGTATCCGAAAAGAGGAAACATTCTATTTGAAATTTTTCGTTGAAAATAGATCAAATTTTATACATATTTTTGACTACATCTTGTTATGTCGTTTTTTATTTTTTATTCTTTTTTCATATTTTTTTGTACAGTATATCGTTTGAAGGTTCTAGAAGATTATTGGGAGAAGACAAACTTTGTTTCGTCTCAGCCTACATTAACAGAGGAAATTTATGAGTTATCAGTAGAAGTTTGGCTCACTTGAGAACATAATTTAGGTTTCGTCTGAACTTCGCGTCACCAGTTATTGTATCCCAGAATGATTTTCAGTTTTATGACATCATATGCAAAGATATTTATTATGAAGAATAAAATGGCAAGTTCATGCTGCGGAGAAATGATATTTATGTGAGGTATATTTCATACTAATAAATGACGTCGTTGTTCTTCCCCAAATTGTGCTGATAACTCTACGTGTTTCGTAAATATTTATTTCTAATCTGGAACTTATATATATTTTGTGTTATAATGGAAAGTTTTTGAATTAAAATCCTCTACTCTATTATTTATAGATTTTAATAACAAAACATAATCTATTATTTTATGAACATTAAAAATTACTGAGCTGATGCGAAATTTTTTTACAGTATAGTAGATAAAATTTTATGATCGAAATGCATAATATTATTAGTGATAGTTTAGTTTTATTATGTTGTATTTTCATAAATTCATGCTAAGTCTAAATATATTCAATCACCTTAAGTGTTTCAGGCTCTTCTATTAAAATTATTAGAGCTATACCCTTATTTCTTCAGGCGCACGTGTTTTTACGAAGTTTTATCCTTTTATTTTCTAAATGTATAGAAATTTCATTTAATAGGAAAGATAAAACTACAAGAAAAATTTCAAAATGAGTTGTAACGGAAAAACAGTTTTCTAAATCTGTGTTACGTGCTGAAGACTGGAGAAATTATTAAAGAATTTCATTGAAAAATGCTTCCGCTCGCTCTTCAATACATGACAAAACTTCACCAATTCCTTCATGTTCCTTCATGCTTTTATTTATGTTCGGCAGGACTGACGGGCACCAACAACCAACAGACTTCGCATGCGCCCTTGTATTTTGATTAGTTTTAATTAAAATATATACCGAAATTTAATAAGCTGCCTACATTGTTAGCTATTGGCTGATATCAGTTGACCGCCAGCTTATGGATCACTAGCAACCAGTAGCATTATTAAGCATAGATAAGCTTCGGTAATATATATTTGGAATAATCTGGTATGAGATGTATACAAAATTCGATATAGGAAATTTCTTAGCGGAGTCTTGCGTAAGTTTTATATCGTTACGTTATACTATCATCTCCCGCTCTCAAATGTTGCCAATGCATGTAATGTAAAGTGTTTGAATTTTTCTCCTACCTAACCTCAGGTACCAGAGTATTGACTTAATGCAAAAGGTAAAATATTTGAATTTAATCATTCTTTTACTTCGAATTTAACCATTTCTTACTGCTAAAAACTATAAACGCATTTTTCAAAGATTTAAAACTTAGTCTACTTTTAATAACACATTTAATTGATACATAAATTGAAATATGTTAAAACGTATTACTAATATATAATAATGTAATATACTTAAAATATTTGAGTTACTGCAATTAAAAAAAGGCTGTTCTAATGCCACATGTTACATTACCATTTGGTTTTTACGTACTTCATATTTTATTCGAAATGGAAATGTTTTATATTGTTAAGATATTTTTTGTTGTTTAATTTTGTCGAAAACTTTGGATTTTAGGTGTGATTTTACGCATATAAAATAAGTTGTTTTACTCATATATTCATTGTTGAAATAAAATGGGATAAAAAAACACCATGCTTTTGCATTACAATGCATACTACACATAATATCTACGGTAAAAATATCCAATTACCCAGTTTTTTAAATATCCCGATGATATGTGATCAGGATGGTCCCAGTAATTTCGAATATATGAAACTGCATTATTATTTCCTCAGAAAATTAGCGTTTGAATTCTACAATGTCATACATACTTCAGTACGCAAGAAAAAGTGGCCCATGACGCAGCAGTTGTTTTCTTTCCATCTGCTCACATTCCAGGCTAGTTCTGTTTCCTGGTATCAAATCAAGGCAAATCAAAGAATTATGCCTTTTTTTACATCTTCCGATGCGCAGCAAGAGGGAAAAGCAATTTATGCACACGGGTTGTTAAAAGAAAGTAAACCACGTAGACAGTATTCTCCGTTTATTAATTTACTTCCAAGTCTAAGGGTATATTCTAAGAATAACTGGAGCCAACCATTTAAAGGAAAATATCTTCAAAACTGCCAGTTGTAGTCAGCCACCTTAAGCAAAGAATATTTTTGGTTGTTTTATTCAATTTCGAATAATTTAAAAACAGGATTATTCCAACCATATACCAGTCTGCATAAAAAATATATTTTTATAAAGCAACGTCAATTCATTTGCATCAATTCAGGACTCAGTGAGCAGCAATGAAACCGTGTAAATGAATTGCAAATAACCATTAGAGTCCCAAGAAAGTGAGCAAATTTTCTGACATTTACAATAATAACTACTCATAGGATAAGTGTTATTCTACGTTTTTCGCAAGGCTCCTTTGTCCTGAACATTTTATTGAAATCTTTCCTTCGGTAGCATGAATCTAATTTCTACTAAAGATCAGAATCACTCCTCCTTCCGCTGAAAGAGCAGAAAGCAGAACAGTTATCCGTAAGAATAATATAACTTTGGAAGTCAAACAGCTACATAACATATATCACTGGGAAAAAAATAAATGCATTCATTCGATGCACGAATCATCAAAAATCAAACTGAAAAATAAACTGAGAATAAGATTCGATGGCAATATCTTTAGTTCTCAACAACTGCTAAGAGATATTTAATTATGTGGTTCAAACAGGGAGTTTATTCTTTTAACAAGACCTCTGAGTTAAATGCTTTAATTTAGACTTAAATAACTTTAAATCAACATTAATATTTACAGATTGCTTAAATTCAACTAAAAAAGTTGAAGGCCAACTACAAATATTTCCGTAGTTGGAAATAAAGCAAGAAACTGAACATGTTTGGAAATAGAACGAATTCGAAATCAAATATTCCTATTTTTTTCCAGCAGAACAAAACTGTTATTGCATTTATGGCTTTAGAATGAATAAGGACTAATTGGAGGATATTGGAAGAGTTAAGTCTCTTTCACACCACCCATGTATAATTCCACATAATTATATGCCTTAATACCAAAGATATTATTTATTAAATGTGTTGAAACATGAAAACGTTGCAAAATTTGTGAAGAACCGTTTATTAAATCATTCCACACTTCGAATAAGTTACAAAATAAATTAGGCCTTTAATTCTCTTTCAGCCTGACTAGACATCTGTGAAGCTATTTATAGTATGCATGAATAGGTGACTTTCTGAAAGTGTGATTTTATTGGTGACTTTCAGATAGAAGTAATCTAAACTTTTTGTGAAATATTGTTAAATACCGGTGAGGTTTATAATGTGTTACATGTGATTTTAAAGATTTTATAGTTGATGCCTTTATGCTTAGAGTTTGAGATACAATTACCTATTAGATCGAATGAAAAACAGCTAGAGTTATAATCACGTGTATCAGATTAACCATTACCAGAAATTATAACATAATGATCTTAATTAGAACATGTTATTTCAAATCATATTGTTAAATTAAAACGCCACTTAATGGTAATTTCTGATGTAGTTTCCTAATACACACCAAAAAACGCAAAATCAGAAAATAAAACTTAATAATTTGCATTTTTTCGAATTTACAATTTGCGGTAAATATTGTATGAGTGGGAATTCATTACAATTCATAATAGCAGTTAATATTTAAACTTAGTCACAGTAGTTTTAATTAGTTACAATTCACATTTAAACCCATTTGACATCAGATGATAGCAAATGTTTTATTATTTACTTAAATATTTTTCTTTATGAAAAAAATTACAAATCTAACAGCTAGAAAAGGCAAAATGGCATTGAAAAAATGAATGCCAAATCTTCAAAATGAGAGAAAAGACTAAACTTTTGCTATTAATCTATCGGTAAAACTGAGTATTTACTTAACATTTTTACCGTTAGTTAGATAATTTAATTTATGTTTTCATACAATAAGGAAGTTAAAAATTATATAACTTAAAAGTTTTTGACAAGTTCAATCCATGTTATTTAATGTTCATACTATAGTACACGTAAATTTACGACCAAAAGTGTATAATTACTTCAAATGTTTGTACTTGAGAAATGTTCTTTTTTAATTGTTAATTAACATCACGTTTCAAGTTAACAGTTAATAGAAGATATAAAACAAGTTCTGATCTGGTATTTAGATTAATTTTCACCAATTGGGGGAAATGTATACAGAAATAACATTTTTATCTTGCAATAATATAAATGTGCATGATGTTTAGATTTTCTTAACCTTATATAAGTCATTCTAATTTGACCACATTTCATTTTATGTCATCATAAAAACTAGCAAGGATAGGTTTCAAGCGCCTGATGAATGAGAGATTTAGATGAAGGAGGAAAAGAAAGGCAATCACTGCCTTTTCAAAACCAAAATAATTCTATGGTTCATAATAAAGAAATTATATATATATGATGATAAAGAAAATGGCAAAAAATTATTTATTTACCGATTCTTTTAACACAGGAAATTACACTATGGAGAAAGGGGAAACTACGTAACGATCAGTATGGTTTGCAAATTACATTGCTAACAAGTTGTCATTCTGTTTAAATTTTCTTGCTACCGATTTTCATTAGTTTTTTTTTTTTTTTTTTTTCCCATTTTTATTTTTTTTTTTTTTTTTTTTTTAGCTGCAGAGATTGGTAATTCTTTTTACTTCCTTGCACAAAGTAAAAAGGAAGTATTGTAATCGCGAAAAATTTCAGGTATCATATTTCAACGAAAATATCCGTTTTTACCCATATCGAATGCAATTTAACGATGTTTTTTCCTGATATCTGAACGTAAAGACAGAATAAAGAACTCTTTTCCCCAAAAAAATTGTAAAACTGATTTAAAATGGATTGTGAAGAAATTTTTTGTGGCGTCTGTGCGTACGTACGTATGTCGAGTAGACGAGTAGCTTCAGAACGTTGACATTTTGTATATAGGACTGGTATAACATGTAGATGTGCACCTCCTATTTTGGTTGCAATCGGTCGGACCTATTAAAGTATTTAATAGGTAAAATAAAGTAAAGCATCTATTAAGTATAAAACCTATTATAAATATAAAATCATGAGTATATTCACTCTGTTACTCGGCTCAGTGAGCTCAGTTTCTTTATTCTTTTATGTTTGTAAATTGTGCTTTTTTTGCTTTAAAATGGTTGAATTATGTTGTTCTTATCTTCCAGTTAAGGTTTTTATACCTTTAGTTAACTTGCATTTTCAATAATTGTTGTTTGTCAAACTAGCCTAGTTGTAAATTTATCAACAATTTAAAAGTTGTTTGAGGGCGGCTAAGCCTAATGTTTTGGCAATAGCAGCCACATTTGTTTGCATTTGAAACTCCTTTTTTTATAACGCCTCATTTTATTATTGTGAATTAAATCACGCTTAATCAATTCTGGAATGTATTCGAGGAATTAAGTGTTTAATATTTACTTCGTAATTTTTAATATAGATATTTTGAGCTTTTATGTATTTTTGCTTTGTCGCGGAGTCAGAACTGAATTAATTGAATGAAAAATACTGGATCGTCAGTGAAAAACTTTTTTCTTTTTTTTTTTCTTTTTCTTTTTTTTTTTTGTTTGTTTATTTTCTTTTATACATCATTTCGGATTTATTATCGTATTAACGATTATATAATTCTTCAGATGATATACGTAATTTTTGTGCATTCTGAGTTATAAAATGATTGAGATATAACGCCGTTAAGTGAACCTAGCATCAGAGTGTCGCTATGGTAAACACATATAGTGAATTTTAAAAAGGTGTATTTATTCTATCGTGGTTTATGCGCTATCCACGAAGTAGATTTAATTCAATAAAATAAGTTTAAATGAAATGCAAGAAAGAATGCGTATAATTTAATATTCTGAACATATGGTGTACGCATCAGATTTTTTAATGTAAGCAAAAGATGCATGTCGATGAAAAGCTGCTTCATCTAATAAATCATAGAGTGGACTATTGCAATAAGAATTTCGTACTTCGTTTTTTGGAATACTATGGAGGAAGGGGAAACACTTATATAAAAAAAGTATATTTTAAGTGGCAAAACTTTAAATTTCAGGTCATTTGGAACTTCCTCAATTTATAATAACTTTATTTGCTCTTTAACAATTTGACTGTTTCTGTCAAACACATTTTACCTTTTCTCTTTCTCAAGCAAATTATCTAAGTTAATAAAATCAATACTATTCCGTTAGAGCAACGTCAGTTAAAAATGCGCAACTTTTTTTTAGCCACCAACCATAATTCAGTATTCCGTGCAAGGAAGTCACATGGTGTACGCATCAGATTTTTTTAATTAATGAAACCTGTCAATAATAAGCAAGTTGAGAAACATTCTCTGCATTCTTCTCAAAAAAAGAATACAGATATTAAAATTTTATGTGTTAAAGTTTATTTATGCATGTTTTTTTTTTGCAAAGCAAAAACAGTACGATAATGAAGTGAAACAAAAGAATATAGTGATTCAAATCTCCAGAATACATCTTTGAAGTGTGTAATCGAATTTTAAATGCAAAATCGATATACTAGAAACAATGGTTTAATAATGTTTTAAAATAGTTAAGGGAAAAAAGCGACAGTTCGAAAATACAGTAAGAGACTTTTGATTAAATATTAAAGTTATAAAAAGAAAAAGTTATTTAAAATTAATTCAGTGATAATGAGTTTTCTGATCAACACTAAATCGATCGTATACTTTCTATTAGTTTAATTTGTTTTCTCTAATCAAATATTGATAAATAATTAACTGTTTCCCCTGAGGGGTTCCACCTACTTTATGAAACTAGGATACTCCTGTGGAACTTTTAGTCAGCAAAAAACAGCGTTAAATTGAGAAACAATTACCAATGATTTATATAAGAAACGATTTTGAGTGTTTTTTGCTTTCTAGGAAAGAAAACCCTATCAAATCATGCCAAGGAAAATGCATCGCTTAAAATAGTACTAAAAGAAAGAATATAGCATTAAAAATACAAATAATTACTATCATTAGCAGAAAGCCCTTTAAAATTCTTATATAAAGGTGAAGCCCTTTGCTAATTAGACATTAAAGAGAGTTTAAGTCCTGCAACAAAATTTCACCAAATAGATGTAAAACGTTAATCCACTGCTGGCCATGAAAATTGCTATACGATAAAGGCGGCATGCAACAAACACCAAATTTGTGTAAAAGGTACTGCTTGCTAGGATATGCAAATGATTAGCATTCCAGAGCATATGCACAAAGAAGATATAAATAACGATATACGAATTGTATATTAACGGGAAGACTGTGCAACGGGTTTCTCATTTGGAAATAACATTTGAAGATTTATTGTTTGCAAGGCGAATATGGAATCGACGAATTCAGGATGCCCATACTGAACGTGTGCTGGTTTTCAGTGATCCCGTGCGACTGACTGCCGAGAGGACAGATTTGTTGTTCTCTTGCCTTTGTAGGATTGTAAAGAAATAGCACTTATCCTGAGTGGAGAACTTGGCGAAATAAATGTGGGTGAATTATTCACAGTGATGTTCACAAAGAAAAACATCAGTTACAGGCATCTGATACTTCACAGTACCTTTCTTCCTGGCGATAAACAAGTCACTTATCTTAAGTAATTCTCACTAATTCGTTCACTTGGATCCCAGAAATTATACCTATTATTATTATTGAAGTTCCAGTATGTAAAGCCAAACTCTACCCCTTAATTCTTCAATGCACCTTCTATCTAGTAACAACAAGTTACCCCTTTATAAATCCATTCAGCGTCCAAAGCTTCGCTATGCCTGTCATGTCTCGGCCTGTTCTTTTAAGATCAACCGAAAGTCACTCCAAACGGCACAGAATTGTGTTCTGTTTCAAATTGGTAATGCACTGTGCTATGTTCAAAATAATAAAATCCATGCAGAATTGAAGTGGACAACATCTCACCTTCTCTTATTACCTTGCCAGAAATTTCCCTGAATAACAAAATGAAAATTTGTACATGTGATATTAAAGATCCTATGAATGCTAAAAGAATTAAGACTTTCCTAAAGCATGCACATGTCATTTTTTCATTTTATCGGAATTTTTGCTGTAATTTGCTCTCTTTGTATTACTTAACTGGCGTCATTAAACCATATTTACTGTTTATTAATTCATGTTATGATTGCAGCTTTTTCACTTCTTACGCATTCGAGTCAAAAACGTTTTTGGACGTTGTGATTGAGGACTATATGTGATAATAGTTAGTGTTATAGAAAATGACTCGAAATCTTAAATTGGTGTACAGGGATAGTGTTTCCTGCATGGGTTCTCCTGATGACAAACTCGAAATTAAATGATGACAGATCAATTGATCTCGAAAGGAGGCAAATCTCTGCACGGACACTGCGACAACGCCTGCAGCACAATGGACTATCAACATGACCATCATGATGCTGTTGTAGAAAAAGGCGTGGCAAACGGCAGTGAACACATCGTGAAAACACATCGTCTTTTCATACGAATCCTGGATCTACGTACAGCATCAAGATGGTCGTATCCGTATAATGAACCATAGACGCGAACGAGCATTGCCAGCTTGTATTCATCATCGTCATACGAGCCAGCACATGGCGTGCTGGCATGAGGTGCCATAGATACATGTTCCAGTGACCTCTTGCTCGCATAGTCGGTAAAGCGGATAGCCGTCATTGCATTTCTGACGTTTCAAGACCCGTGACTATGCCCTATTATCAAGATGTGAGCGCCATCGTCTTTAAATAAGGTTATAAGGTATTTCTCCCGCCTTCTTCGTATGCTTTCGGGGTGTAGCGGTTAGCTTCTCGTCGTGTTTTCTAGAGGTTCGTGGCTCAGTCCCGGCGACAGTATTGCTCATTTTTCATCTCTCCTGCTTCGAAATAACCTAATATCTCTACAAGGTAATACGCGACCGCATATTGCTTGTACAGCCTTCATCTTCCTCTATACACGGATGTTCGATTGTTGCTCTGGCTAGCTCATTCTTCATATCTCTCGCTCAGTGAGACTTTCATTGGTTGACGAGAGACTAACACGCCTCCTCTGACCAGCTATTATAATTGATGAACTCTGACATAGAGGTGAAGCCGCATAGAATGGAATAACCGTGCATGCCATCCAAGCTAAGTTTGATTCGATGCTCAAATGAATTGCAAACTTTGTTGCTTACCAAAGGAGACTGAATTCTAAACTCTGTACTGAATTCTAAACTCTGCGTACACAACACCACTTGCAAGTTTAATTAAATCTTCCTCCTATCATACTGCATATGTGCAATAAATAAGCTTCTATAATTTACTTTCCCTTGGTGTAGCGATTTTAATATCCATCAGTGTACTTTATTATTGAAGTGGATTTTTGCTGTCTTCAAAGCTAGTGGTGGCTCAAATAAATAATATTAATTATATTAATTTAGTGTTTCTATCTGAAAAAATAATAATTTAGAATTTTTGTTTTAATTATTAAATTTTATTGCTATCATTATTTTCTATAAAATTAATTCTATAAAATGAAATTTAGAATTTTTTTCTAAACATAAAATTGTAAAATAATTCCATGTAACAGGCTTAATATGTATAGCTTATAAGGTATTTCTTCCCTCTTATGCAGCATGCCTTCGTGGTGTAGTGGTCAGCACGCTCGGCGTGTATTCGAGAGGTCCGTGGTTCGAGAATGCGAGGGCATCGCTCATTTTTTTATCTCTCCTGCTTTACAAAAAACCCTAATGTCTCTACATGTTCTTTAAACTTTAACTGGAGAAAAGGCATTTTTCATAAGTACGAGTATATATATAGCCGATGTCACATAACTCGCAAATAAAATCTGTATTCATCATAGTAATAGAGATGCTTTAATACAGACGGAGTGGAGTAGTAGTAATTAGCATACGTCTAGTGCAGGCTTTCCAAATATGATAAGAGAGAGCGCATATTAAAAGTTCAGAAGTGATGGTAACAATGCTGATGCGTTAAGTCATCCGAAATTTGATAGTGAAGGGTACAGGATATAGCATATATAGGATTCGGAGACAGAAGGTGAACATCTATCTAACATTATCATCTCATCATGGCACGTATTTGTCAAGTCACTGCATTCTAAATTCTATCCGTGCGTACCCTTAATACCCAACGTCAAAGCTTGTAGCATCCTCTATCTGATCAGAAAGCTTTGAAATATGATAATAATCATTTGAAACTTATACTGGCATGCTTCCTATCGGGGGGTTCTTCTAAGCAAATAAATATCCCGAATAGTCTTTCTTATTAAAGTCCTACTTTTCTACAGTTCTTTAATAAAATAAATAAAGATAGGTATGTCTGTTTTGCCGCCTTTGTGAAATAGAGAATCCTCATCAGGTTTCTTTCACAAAAGCAAACTAAGAAATACATCTAGCAAATCTCTGTTGACGAAATTGAATGATGAAATCATTTATCATTTTCTTAAACAGGCAATTTATTTTTATTTCAATTAAAGGGAAATAATGAAATTTATTTTTTATTTGTGTGCGCCCTAATTTAAACGCATGATTTTGTTTTTTTTCCATTTTTATATCAAATTAAAAGAAGGTGACATTTAATTCCCTGAAGGAAATTTTATACTTTATTTCTGTTTAATTAAAACTAGACTAAGATCTTGCAAATGATAAATAAATACTACAGCCGCTGAAAAAGAAAAATATTACTTTAGATCACCTTTGTTACTTGAAATGAAATCCATTTAAATTCAAGTTACATTAATTACTATTTGTATTGCTGTATTTTAATTTATCATATTTCTTATTGTTGCGAAATGCCCAGCTGCGGTGAGATGGCTTTCCCTCAGAGCTGTGCTAGGGTTGCCAGAAAGTAGCATGATAATGCATAGTTGCACATCTGGCGCGAAATCTCCCATTTGGCTGTATTTGACGACAAAATTAGCGATATGCCATAAACGGAGCACGAACGTTGTAGATCGCATTCTAGCGGTTGTCTCGGGAATGTTCTCGAAGGTAGGTTAAAGCTATATATATCCTGCCTGTACACGGAGAAAGTATTGTTGTAGTGGTCTCTTAAGTTCAGAGATTAGCTTCAGAGCGATCGACAAAGTCGGGAGTTAAGTGCCCTATCGTGAAGTTATCTTCACCGTTATAGCGTGAAGGCTGTGTTGCTGATTGCTTTATCGTGTTTATCGTACTTTTCGGAAGATTGTAAACGTGTCTTTGGAATTGTACTGTGTAATACTGGCGAATAAATTATGTTTTGATTCTTCATCAAGTGTTATCGGCAATCAAATCCATGAACTCGTAGAACGCAACATTATTTAACTAATAATTTTAACAATTTTAAGTAGAAGGTAAAAGTTTTATTTCGCTTTAAAACTTGAATGGTTACTTACATTGGCTATTAGGATGGATTTTTTTTTAATTTGTTGCACGCAGCTTTCTGAAACCTAATTAAGGTTGAGGATTTAATAATATTTGAAGAAAGTAGTTCTCCTTTTCTTCTGATTGTTCTCTCTGAGACAAAAGTCAAATCATAGCGGAAAGATGCAAAGAGTATCCAATCTTTTATAATATAAAAATATAATTTTGAACTTTTTGTGAAGGAAATTTACTCATCGCAATCTATATTTCCTTAAGTTCTGCCTTAAAGGTGAAATAAATTTCCTCCTTGAAAAGTTCACATAGACATTTTTGAATGGACATTTTTATTTTATGAGATATGTGTACCAGGGGCAGGTGGACCGACTAACTTTATCACGCGAATTTTTAAATAATTATAAAACTAATTTCGAATTATGCACGAAACATTTCCTTCTTCCAGCCCCATTTAGAATAAGGATCGCATAGTTTTTTTTTCTTCATTGCATTACATTTGTAATTATTCCGTGCTATTTCATAATTCATTAGAATTTTTATACCGGTGCGAAAAACATGAGTAGGTGTCATTTTTAATGTCCGATATATTTGATTCAAGATTGCATTCATGTCATTATTGCTTAAATTGCAGCATTGCGGTATTTCTCTGGCGTATTCCCATTTCGTAAAAGACTTTCTTCTAAATGCATAAAATAAATAGTTTGCAATTTGCATATTACTAACTTAGCTTTCCTGAAAAAAAATTATTCCTGAAATATATGCTAACGGTACTTAAACTCTTCATGAAAAAAATTTCTGCAATTTAAACCTATTATTTGATAGCATAGAAATGTTAGCTTAAAAAAGATAGATAATATTATTTTGCTATATTTTGTACTATATTAATGCCAAATGACTTCTGGCGAGAAATGAATTATTTTACGTCATGAGAAGATTAAAAACATGCTATTTAGCTGTTTCTAAAAAATTTTACTTATTTGAATTTACTATATTTTATTTATCTAGATTAAACCTGCTCTGTCTTCTAATTGGATTTAAAAAGCTTTGCGGCATTAAATTGCAAGTAATGTTTCCTTAGATCCCATAAACACACTGTATGTGACAAATTATTTATTATTGTAGAGATCGTTAAAAATAAGTTTGCCTTTTATTTTGCTTTACTTGAAATTTACGTGATCTCAGAATTTTAAAATTACGAAGAGATGATGTTCAAAACTATTATTTTGCAATTAATCAATAACAAAAAAAATCTTAATGCTTTTGTATTTTATATCCCCTCAAACGGGAGCTTCTTTAACATTTTGTGTGTTACCTGTATTTATTAAATATCATGCTCTTCCCACTTAAAACACATAAAATTCAATTCGACCACACTATCACAAAATATATAAATACAACATACCTTTAGAATTTCCTATGTACAGTCTCGCGCGCTCGAGATAAAAATAATTTTTATTCGTATAGTGCTGCCGCTGCTCGATTTAAAATCGTTGCTTTTGTTAATCAAAAATTGGTTAATCATAAATTAAAGATTTACAAAATATGAAATACGTAATAAAGCAAATTCGAAATTCAAAATTCGGGCTTCCAGGTGCCCATGTTCGGGTAGAGGATTACATTATTCAAAATTTGATGGCTCTAGGTGCATCTTTTTTTCATAATGCGAGAAATGTATGTAGATTCATGCGGACTCTTCATTATTTAGTTTCTTTATTCGATAATATTGGTGGCAACAATTTAGAAAGTGATAGGCTATTTACAGTAAATCGACGTAAAATGCCATTTCCAGACTAATAGCCCTTCTGGGCTAATCTTTCTTTGGGGGTGATAATAAGATAAACGTAAATAGAATAATGAGTATAAATAAATAGTACAATGTTTTAAATCTTGAGGCAGTATTCATAACTATAAAGTTAATAAATGCTGAATTATTATTTTTGTTAGAAACATTCCCGACAAATGCCGTAAAGTTAATAAAACCAGAATTGCTACTTTTTGCAACAATTAATTATGTGAGAAAGACTATGAGATAGTTATTTTAATACAATGACGATTGTCAAAGAAATTTTTGGCGTGGTAAATGATGTTTTGTAGCCTGAAAAATAAAAGCTAAGGCTGAAGATAAATTTATTTAAACTTTTAATTAATTAACATTCATTATGACACATTAAATTTCCAAATTATCTTTCTCTAAATGCTAAATAATTCATCAATTGGAAAGGAGAGGCAAAAATTTATCCAATCCATTATTTTTACAACAGCGTCAATTTTCTCAAGCACGTGTCCAAATCACACAATTATTTAACGGCTGTACGCCTTTCTATTCTAATCCTACAAAATTATTTCTTCGACTACACAAATCAGTTTTAGAAAAATTCATATCGACTCCCTACACATTCGGGAATATTTATAAAATTTGTGTATTTTCAGAGTATGACATACATGGATACATTGAGCTCAACGATGCTCTTCCGCACTTGGTTAGGGATCTTTTAGCTGGCTTAATGGAACTTTTCAATGAAGATGAATCAGAAGAAAGAGTCCCGTGAAATGGCTACCCTATTCGCCTGACCTGACACCATATGATATTTGGTTGCAAAGAATAGTCAGAGAAAGTGAAAGAAAAAGAAACTACGCAAAGAAAGTACTTAATATTGGCAAAATTAATACTTAATTTAGGCGAAAGTACTCACGAAAGTACTTCGCACAAATATTGTACGAAAATATTAATACTTAATTTGCGTTAAGTACTTAACTTACTTTCGAACAAATTTTTATTTAATTTGTGCAAAAATACTTAGCTGTAATTTGTACTTAATTTCTTATACAGTGTTAATATTTTGTTGAATCAGTCTGTAAATTAAAGGATAGTGTCTGAGATGATTGGGCACTTTACTGTAAAATAAGGAAATTTTCTAAGCGCGTAATTTATTAATTTAAGCAACTATATTTCACTGATGAAATTCTGACTTTTAAATGAAAGAAAATGATTCACTAAAGTAATTACCAGCTTGTTTTAAATTAAACTTCGGAAAACAAGAAAGCATCAATCTATACTTCTTACTTCATTATAAGCTTTCACTCTGTTTCATTTAATTTTTCGAAAACAATCTAAATATATTTTGTAACTGAAAACTGTTTCATTAATCTTGTAGTTTCCTCGTTTCTTTGAATCCACTTCCCAGAAATAATTTATCATTCGCAAACATTTGTATTTCCCATTTTTGTCTGAGATCTGCATGTTGCTGATTGTTGAAACTCTGATGAACCATTTTGTATTCAGTATACTTTTTAATTCTGGTTTACTGAATATTTATCGGTAAGGGATGAATGAAATTAGGTTCGTTCTTAGAAATAATTTGAGTTTGTATTTAAGGCTATTCAGAAGTTTGTAAAGCATACTGTTTCAATTTTTAGGTGTTTAATAATGTCTAACTATAACTAGTTTGTTCCACGCATTATGTAAAAACGAAAAGCACCTAGAGACACGAAATTCTGAATACACATAGTCCTCCATCCGACGATGGGCACATAGAAACCCGAATTTTGAATTTCGAATTTTCAGTTTTAGTTACTTCATATTTTGTGAACATTAATTAATTTTTTATGAACAAAGTCAGGGATTTGAAAGCAAGCAGTGTTAATAATGTTCGAAACATAACATTTTTATCTCCATTACGCCAGACTGTTGCCATTCGGCAAAATGTAAGATATTTATCTTTTAATTTTAATCAACAAACTCAAAGATTTAAGTTAATGTGTTCTCAACGAAGCAGCGAATTGACAGGCCTTAGCTTGGGAGTCTCATGCATTCGCATCGGCCACTAAAAATTGTCTTATATACTTTCCAGGTCTTCCCATCATACTTGAATAGCTTCAGAGAGGGACGAACAGGCATGGGAAAAGATTTAAAACCATCAGTATTGCTCCCTGCCGTCGTTACGAATTTCATCGAGGTATCAACTTCCTTGGCGACCGCGGAAGCCCTGTCATTAATTTGTTGTTCGATTTGTAGTTGGACGGCAGAAACTCTTCCTTCTATTTGTTCTTTCACAGAAGAAACTCTTTCTTCAATATGTCCAAATCTATTTTCAACAGCGTCTATTCTGCCTTCCATATCTATTCCGCCTTCCATAGCCTCAAATTTGTTTCCTATTATGCAGCTAATTTCTCTTTACATTTCTTCTTGATCTTCGTTCATTTCTACTTTAATAGTTTTCATCTCTTCTTTAATGGAATCTTGACCAGCTTACATGTCTTCTTAGCCCGCTTTCATTTCTTCTTTGTCAGCCTTTATCTCTTCTTTAATGGATTCTTGACCAACTTCCATCTTTTCTTGAACGACTTTCATCTCTTCTGTTGCTGATTCTTCACCAGATTCCATTATTTCTTGAAAAGCAGCAAAGGCTGCTATCAACAGTCTTAACTGTTCATCCATCCCTCTTGTCACTGGCATTCAGTGTCCGTACAGGTACGTACCAAATTGAATGCACAAGTCCGATAATAGGTTAATGAAATTTATTTTTATTAAAAGAAATATTTCAGAACTCTGGAATTTTCCACAGAAACATTCGTACACAGTAAAAAGAGCACTTACACTTCAAACTACTAAGCATGTTAAATACAACCCAATGCAAAGCGCATCTAAAGAGAAAGCTAATCCGATCTCGCGTTGAACTCCCAACAATAACAACAGCAGCTAATTAAACCTTAAATAAAGTATCCTTAAATAAATTTCAGTCGGCCGAGAGATCTTTCTAGTACTTTCTGCTTCTTGAAATTACTGGAGAGCAGTACGAGAATGGAATTATGGTTACAGTTAACGTGGTGGTCAATTATATTTATTCAGTTTTAATACGAATCACCTGGGTATCGATTTCCGCAATGTTAAATACACATGTCCCTACATTCTTAGTTTTCAGGCGTAGCTTTCTCAACAGTTTTAATTAAAATTCTACTAAAATTGTGTATCTAAAAACAAAATTCGTAACAATATGTTAGTTTAAGTTTTAATATTTTAACTCATAATAATACCAATTCTTTTGTCACATGACTGTTGAAACTTCTCATTGTCGCGCAGTGCAAGAGATTGTTATGATGGCCACTTATGGTATCTTGAAACATTATCTTAAAACTGGAAAGATTCGGAACATTTATCTTCAAATAAGTAAATAAACTGAACAGTAAAGACTCTGTCATACTGTTCATTTCATACTCACTTTACGTAGAAGACTAGGTTAGCGTATTTGAATGTGGCAAAGCCATGAGGGTTGTCTGTCTACACTTTTATAGATGTCACGTGCTGAATAGAAATCAGTGCAAATTTTAAATATAATTTTCATTTAATGTACTTTATTTGTATTTACGATATGTTAAGAAATTTCTAAGCGTCAGTTGATCCTTCTTATGCAAATAGTTTTAAAAATTTGCTCAAAGAAACTGATAAAGTAACCTTCCTTATTACAGCGGTTTTGATCATTTAATGTATTTTAGTAATAATACACAAAATTAAAAATTTTCATGATGTTGTTAAGAAACATTTATTAATGAAAAAGATATTTTAAACAGTTTAATAAGTCCCGAGAAGAGGAACAGGCATCTTTACATGACTAAAATTATCTAAAATATTTTTAAATTGCAAGAGACTACGTATGCCTCAGCAGGCATTTATGCATTAATTATCCAAATGAATTTGTAAAAGCTACTTTTCTATCACAGAAAAGCATAAATGTATAAAAAAGAGCTCACTAAATTCTTAATTGTTAAAATATTAAAATAATATCTGATGTAGACACCACATGACTTCTAGTCAAATAAGAGCTCAACCTATGTATTAATTAGACTGCAAGTTGATGTTTCAACAGGCTAGAGACAGTAGGAAAAAATCTGATGTATACGTCCCATGACTTCCTTGTACGGCCTATTAAACTTTACACATTTTTTCCTGCACTTCATTTAAACTTATTTCGTCGAATTCCATTTCAGATATATTTCTCATTCAAACAACTCATTTCTTCTTTCGCGGCAAGGCAAAAATACACAAAAACTCAAAGTACTTTTATTAAAAATTAAAAAATTCAGAAAACCCTAAAGCAGTAAGTACAGTAAAAACAACTAAAAAGAAGCAAAAGCAATTTTTACAATAAAAATTAAAGCTTCTACGGAAAAACAAGCATTCCGACCAATGGGCAGGAAAACTAAATTTTTGGTGCACAAAACACGAAGTTAACTTTTGCTCCAATTGCGGGAAAAGTTAGTACACCAATTGACTTACAGTCATGTCCATAAATTAAGGATAATTCGGAGTCATGCGGAAATCGAACTCTAAAATAAATATATCATCTGTAAAATCACTACACACATCTTCAAGAATCATATGCAAATTTCAGGAAGTAACCAGATGACACCGATGGTACGTCAGAATGACGACAGTGTAAGAGAGTGATATATAAGGAATACAGGCAAAGAAGTAAAATTGTTCGCAGGTGCTTTATAAGCATGTCAGTGCAATAACCGAATAGTTATGACACAAAGGACGCATTTGGATCATTTTTTACGTGGTAGAGTTACCGGCCGTCTGGAATGTGGGCGTACCCAACTGGAAGTATCAGCCGAACTTGGAATTGCCCAGAGTGTTATCTCCAGGCTATGGCAACAATTCCAAGATGATGGTAATGTGAGTAGACGTTACGGCACAGGTCCCCCCAGAGTTACAACGCCGAATGAGGACCGGTATTTGGCAGTTACTGCCAAAAGAAACAGGCGGAGCACAGCCTCAGACCTGTCTCGTCAGCTCTCTTCAGCCACTAGTAGGACAATTTCAAGGCAGACCGTGTACAGGCGCTTAGGGCAGATTGGTCTATATGCTCGTAGACCTGTCAGATGCGTTCCACTTACTGCAACTCACTATCGCCTGCGGTTAGCCTGGAGTAGAGAGCATGCATTGTGGACACCGCAACAGTGGGCTTGTGTGATGTTTTCCGACGTGTCCAGGTTAGCTTGCAGTCTGATTCTCGCCGGACTTTCATATGGAGAGCTCCAGGTACCCGTTACCGCCAAGAAAACATCATTGAACGACACCGTTACGGGGGTGCAGGAGTACTCGTTTGGGGTGGAATTATTCTGGGTTCCAAAACTGACGTGCATGTTTAAGTTGGAGCCATGACAAGCCAAATCTATCGGGACGTCATTCTGGAACAACATGTACGTTTGTTTCGGGGCGCCATGAGCGCACAATTTGTGTTTATGGATGACAAAGCCCGTCCTCACCGTGAAGACATCGTAAGCGAATGCCTTCAATCGGAGGATGTCACCCGTATGGACTGGCCATCATTCTCACTGGACTTGAATGCAGTAGAGCACGTGGGGACATGCTTGGCCGACGAGTTGCAGCCCTTCAACCTCCTCCTACATGTCTACCGGAACTTTGGAGGGCATTGCTTTTTGAGTGGTGTAATATTCCCCAAGATCAGATCAATAATTTGATACTCAGCATGCCTAGGCGTTGTACGGACTATATTGCATCGTCTGGGAGACATACAATGTATTAACAATCATACCAACCATGTAATATTGGTTTTTTTAAATAGATTTTTTTTTGTAATTTGATCCAGGGAGAAAAAGTCGCTAATGTTTTTAATAATATCAAACATATAGCATCTTTTTTTGCTCTTTACCTTTTGTTTAATAAATAAGCTTTACAAATAAGTGAAATTTGTTTTGCTTCTAACTCTTCCTTTGCCTGATTTTGCATTATCCTTAATTTATGGACATGAGTGTATTTAATTATTCTGCTAAGAATTTCAAATGCAAACAAAAGGCGACCTCATTAGGCTAGCGCAACTTAAAACTGTTAAGTTCTTAATAGTTCTCCAACTACTGCATGCAGATTAAATAAAGGCATAAGAAATCTAACCGGTAATTAAAAAAACGTTATTCAACCACATTAAAAGCAAAAAATGCACGATTTACTATCATATAAGTTAAAAAATACTGATCTCACCGAGCAGGGTGAAAATATATATATATATATAAATTTAATGACGTCTACTGCAACGAAAAATAGATTTGCACAACTACATACCATAGCAATCCCATACACAAAATTTCAACGTTCTACGCCCACTCGATTTTGATGCGAGATATATACATATGTATATGAGCAGTGATGTCATGAAAAAAATCTGTTCTGAATACGTTTCAATTCCATTTTACGATTCGTTTTGTAGAAAGAGTCCTTTATTCTCTCCGTAGAAGCAGATGTCACCAAAAAAAATCTTTCAAATGGATTCGAGAGCGGTGAAAAGGTATATTTTCGTTGAAATATGATACCCCAAATTTTTCTCGATTGCAGTACTTATTTTACTTCGTACAAGGAAGTTAAAAAGTAAAAAATTAATTTTGACATGTCCTGTAAACCTGATGTTTCATTTCCAAGCAAAGTGATTTTGTTTAAGTCATAATTTTGCAAGTATTTTCAGCATATGGTTTGCTTATTTACAAAATCTTTCACCATTGGTATTTTCTGCATACAGTGCCCATACAAAAAAAGTTAAATTTTCTGTATTGAAATATTTCACGTGATTCAATTTATTAATGCTTGCCTTTATTGGATTAATGTTTTACATCGGAATCATGAACCTACAATGAACAGTTTTAATAAATATTTTAATCATACAATCATTTTTAACCCAGCTGTATAGAGAGAGTATTATGTAAATTATGGTAGTATGTAAATTATTGGGAAAAGAGGACAGATATCTCCTGATCTTGAAAATATCATCTAAATGTCGAAGATTTAAATATTTTCCCACACTGATCTTGTTATTGTTTTACTCATTACAAAGAGTACTCATATTCATAGACTCATTATTGTTTTAAAAGTGAGAAATGGGAAAATCACTTGCGTATTCCCCGAGATTCGAGGAGAACGTCCTGAAAAAATTTATTGTTAATTGCGCTACGCATGGTATAAACATATAACCACAGAATTATCAGGAAACGAATATAATCGCCAGGACATAAATGCAAGGCAAACTGCCGTGTTCAACGCGTTTATCGACTTTGCTATTACTGTGTTCCTGGTTTAAAGCGCAAGTAAATTAGCACTTTAAATGGTAGAAGGTCTTAAGAAAATTTCTCTTTATTTCGTAAATAAGCCAAGAATTGGCAAAAGAGTAATATCGTATTGTTGTTGCAAACGAGATTCGATCAAGCGAAATTTCCTATTGATATTTTTAGGCTAGGAATTATATTAAATTTAATTAAATTGAGAAAGAATAATTGCTCCAAGTTTGAATATCCAAACAGATTACACAGATTATTTACATTGATTAAAGAACTAAACTTATGGTATTCAACTCGTAAGGGTAAAATATTACATTTCATTTTATGTATTGGGTCATAAATTAAACATAGGATATTCATCTTCACGGCATGATGTGACATTTTTGGAAAACTTCAGTGCTTGTAGCTCATCAACGAAGAAATGTTGTGTCAGACATTTTCGTTAGATTTATCGCTGTAGCTTCATTTTCACTTGAACCCTCCATTTCAGTAATCCGTAATCATAACTCAGAATAACCCGTAAATCATAGTACTGGATGATTATGGAATGGCGTAACATAATGATTAATGGTAATCTTTGTCATCATAAAAGAGTCTCCTTTAAAGTTTAGAAACTAAATTTCGAATACTTCCATAATATGCAAAAGGAAAATGTGTTCGAATACAGTATTTGCATCATTAGAAAGTTACTGAAATTTGAGTGCTGAAAGGTAATGTTATGATTTTCCTTAAATATGAAATTAATAAAAGATTCTTGTGCAAAAGAAAAAAGTAATAAATTATTATCCTATCATTGTAGAGTTCCTATTAGAAATCTCTCATTTACTTCGACATGAAAACTCATTTTCTGTGTTCCTCAAAATGTAAAAGGGATAAATAGTACGCTTAAATGCTATGCGTTAGAATGACTTAAATGTATTAATGTTTGCCTTTTTTTTAGGCTTTTAAATTAAATAATATACTAGTATTCTCTCCTTTATACAGTTTTGCTTAACGTCACCTCAGCTTTATAAAACGCTTGGATTAACAGGTTTTAAACTACCGAAAGAAATTTAAAAAGAAGTTTCAGTTTAAAAACAAGGAGTCTGAAGGCAAAAATACTGGATGGACTGGGTAATACTTTTACGTATTGATTATCGCAAAGCATGGCTTTAGCTTTAAAAAAAAGGTTGCTTACGATGAATCGGGAAAATGTATCAATTAATGGAGTCTAATGTAGCAGAAAAGGCAAAAAATAAATGCTTGTATCTTGTAATACTGAATCGCAGATGACATAGCTTAAGACATCAACATCATTGTCATCTTTGGCTTCTAGTATGCTTCCCTGTCTTCCCAATTTTGGAAGATGAAATCATATTGTGCTGTTTTGTGGTTCATTTCACTTGTCTAACAGTAACATCGTTTCATTCGACGAATTCTATTGTGGCAAAGAGGCAAAGGTCGCATTTGTCATTGGCAACAGTTCTGAAGAAAATACGCAAAACATAAAAATTCGTGTTTTTCATATCTAGATGAAATTAGCTATACACCAGATTCCATGAAATTCCTCACGATCTGTTCAAGTCAGAATAAAACAAGTGACACAGTTTCCTTGTAGAACTATCTGCATATTACAAACCTGACAAGAGATGTATTATAAATGCAGCTTAGGTCACCTTATAGATGACACTGCGAACTTATATAGGTACGTTCCAATTTTTGAAGGAAAATCATTCGGGAGTAGGCTACGAATCCGAAAATATACCGCATTTCTTCCGCTACCACCAACCTTTAGAGAGGACGTTCAGCTCGAAACTATTATAAAATGTTCCTATGCCGCAAAGACACTATACTCTTATAAACATAGATGCTTTCTACAGGATTCGAATCTAGACCCAAAGCATAGCAGGCTAATCTATAACTACGACCGCAGAACATTGGAATTCTTTTTTACCCTTTCGCGCCGATGGTCAAGTATACGTGCCAGCAAGAAACACGCTCCTTTCCCGGCTGACATGCTGGGGTCGTTTTCTCGTTCATTCCCGGCCATCACACATTTGTACCAATGTCTGAAACGCTTTAAAAACTGTAATTTTTGACATAAGATGGCACTGTATGTCCATATGGTTTCAGATAGATGTAGATTTGACCTTCTACTCAAAATGAGAGTAACATGACTCACATACACGTGGTTTTTGATTATGAGAACATAAGGGGAAAGGAATGTTTCCGAATGATATGCTTTGTGACGGCTCTTTAAGCTATCATATATGTTAAATTAGCGTTTAAATGTCTTTTTCCTTTACTTTACATGAAAATGTCTAAAAAAAAAATGCTAACTTTGAGAAACAATTTTCGGAAGCGCTATTCAAATTATTACAAAGTTTTACTTGATAAAATACATTAATAAACTTTTAAATTAATTAAAAACACACAAGAGAGTTTGCTTACAAAAAGAAAATCTTTCACGTTAACTGGAAGATAGACACTCAGTGAGCTCAGTCTCTGACGAAATGTCCATATGAGAATTACTAGAAATACCACTTTCTAACTCTTTTAGGAAATGAATCACCACTCTGATTCATAGCACTAATTGGCTCATTTACCATTCGTCCGATAAGAAATGCCTGCTCACCATAATAAACTGAAGTCGTATAAGGTATATAAGTAAACTGAAGGCTTTCCAAAATAAAAGCAATGCAAAATGTAATAGAACCTCACACAGTAACCTTTAAAGTCTCTACATAGCAGTAAAACAGAATACTAAAAGGATTCGAAGGGATATACAGAAACGCGAATGTTTATATCACGTGAAATCACTCTGGCACGCCAGCGTGCTGGCCGGGAAATGAGTGTGTTTCTTGCTTCCTGATGGATTTAGGCTTAGTAGCAGAAAACTCTCCAGCCGTGGACAGACACTGGCGAAAGAGAAAGCCGGCCTCAGAGATACGCGCGCGTTTGCGCTTCCCGTCGCTAAAGGGTTAATCGCGTTAATAAGCTATGCATTTATCCTTTGTCTATTAGAATTATATCATTGGATAGAATGTTGGTGGTCTGAAGACTCTCATAATATTTCCCTATATAAATTAAATCAGTCGCTTATTCAATTTACTCTATACTGGAATACCTTAATTTTGTAAAGTGTAGGTAATTTTTGTTCTGAACAGTAAAATGAATTAAAGTAAATAGCGTTATTTTATAACATAAAGGTAATAGAATAACTTCATTAAAGAAACATAAGAAGCGTAATATAATAATTTTGTAAAAAGAGTGATAATAAAAGAGAAATGATCTGTAACAGTCTCTTCATTTAATGCTTAATAAAGTCTACAAAAATATGATTTTAATCTCAAGAAACGAGCTGCTTATAAAAAATTGCAAGTAATGAAATACATAACGTATGTTATCCTTCTGAATACGTATTTCTTCTTATTATTTAATGTTGCTTACATTCTGCATACTACTCTCATTTTAAAGACGTCCATCTTTTATTTCATAATATATTAAATTAAACATATTCAGTTTTAGAAATGGCAAAACTGTGCATTTGATGCTCTAAATCCTTTGTTCTTTTGTTCATTTTCAAATTGTTTTCACCTGCAATATCTAGTTTTCTTTAAACCCATTTTTACTAAAAATGTGAAAAGCCTTTTAATCTTTTTTTTATTTCTTTTGTTGAATATTTCTCCCCAGTTTTATATTGTGTCTGTTTTGAGCTTACTCCTTCTTTCTTCTGTTTTGAGCTCCTTTTATTCACATGCTCTTTGTTCTGCCGATTCGCGTCTTATCAGCTAATATTTTTTGTTTACCTCGTGCATCCTAGGCACATTTCCTGATTTCCTGTTACATTTTACTAGCAAAAATAATATAAAGAAAAAGTGTTATGAGTAGAGCCTGGAGGATTATGAACGTAATTTTGTATGATTACCACTTCGGCATGAAAATAATATGATATTAAATTCTATAAAAATAAATAACATTTTAAAAATATTTCATCTTTAATTTTAATATTTTTAAACGGAAAAACGAGAAGTAAATCAGCCCAGGAAATGTTTTTGATTTAAAATATCGTTTAAAGCCTGAATTGATTGATTCGTAGACTCTAAAATTTATTAATTTATAGTTATTGATTCATAAAGTTCAAATTTATTCATTAGTTCATAGAATTTAAATTTATTCGTTGATTCATAGAGTTCAAATATCATTGACTCATTGAGTCTGAATATATTGCATCGGTTTAGAAATGCTGTGGAGTTTCGTTTGATGAAAATGCATACATGTTCATATCATAAATAATCATAATAAAAAGCTATTTTTATGAATAAGCAGTGAAGAAGAGAAATTATTTAAATCAGATGCACGTTCGTCCGCAGCAGCATAAGGAAAACGTTCAAGCTATGCCTTCATGTTTAGATGAAAGCTGTACAAGATATCTGTTCTTTATCGGATGGGGGGAAGAGATAATTTCCTTGTCGATCACACATGAGTGCAGACAAGGGCTTTTGTACTTTAGAACATCTTTGCCACTAGTTTAGAAAATAAGCGCTAATTTTGACGTTGTCAATACTAATGAACCTTAGCAAAATGATTCAGGGAATGGTCACATATTGTTTTAGATAAGGGTGGACTAATAGTGCTAATCGGCAGACACTGGGACTCCATCGTCCTGGTGTACATGCGTTGGTGTATCATGGACATGAGGAAAGCCGTCTAACAACCTGAAGCTAGTAAGCAGGGAACGTTACAGTGATACGCCTTGGTCACAACTGGCAGAGCTATGGACAGACGGGTAATTGTTTTGCTCCTGAAGAACAGGGATCTGTGCCTGATCGCCTTTGAAACGATAGAGTTTTATTAAAAATCTGCGCCAAAATAAGATTGCTGTTTTGCCTCATCCTTAGGCTAAATATTTATTTGAACTTCAGTCGAAAGCACAAAGCTAAAACAATTGACAAAATTTACTTTCGATACTGTTTAATCGAGCAGACATTGTTTATTTGGGCAATAAAACAGCAGTAAAAAGCACTCTTGCAGACTGTAGCATTTCAATTTAGTTAGAGCTTCGTACTCACAATAAAGAAGCCCTCATTGGCTTCCATGTAACTCAGAAACTAAACTTGTAAAGAAGCAGTGCATACGCGTGCGCAGACATTAACTTCGCCGTTGTCTCTTGCACGCCAACAGCGACGATTCTATTCCGCATAGCCTGTTTCGTAGCTACATAGCAGAATCGAAGGAGACAACAGACATAGTGACTCCAAATATTTAGAAGTCAAAGGTTATATTTCTAGTATCCGACTCTGCTATTTTCAGAATATCAAAGTAAGTTTCATTTAACTTAATTTATGGCTGGCTGATGTAAACAAACCTCTGCCTCAAATTTAATTTCTTTGTCCTATTTAAATCCCAGCACCTTTATATCTGGTGGAGTTGATGGATGAATAGAGCGCGGAACAGTTTTCAACAAGAAAAATGACATATTAATTAAAATAAATCTCATAATGCTTTTAAAGTAATATTGATAATTAGTTATTTCTGAACTACTACCAGCCTAGACTATGTGCCTTGCACTTAATGACAGGGTTTTCTGACTTTGATATTGTCTAATCATCATATCATGACAAAGAAAAGAATAAGCATTTTTTGAACATTTCGCTTCGCATCTGCCTTTGTAGCTTCTCAAATTTCAACTCTCTTTTGTTTGAGGGAATGCTATTTTACACACTTCTGACTACCAGCATCTTAGAGAATGCCATTAAGTTGCAGTAGAATATGCTTTTATTGATAGTATATCCTGTCAACAGTGTATCATATTAGAAATAATAAGATCCACTAGAATTTCGCTTACGAAAATAAATAAGAAAAGCTTGGAAACTTCAGTAACAATTCGACAATTTTGCAAATTGCGAATATGTTCAGAACTTTGCCCTTGAGACAACAAAGAATGCTTCAACGTTAATTACTCGTCTGACGAGTAAAAATAATACAGAGCTAAATATGTACACATTATAATACGTATTCTGACACACTAATAGGCCTCCCAGTGGAGGAGAGGTAAAGCTGCTGAACAGTGGTAGTTTGACTTGGTTTCCATTACAGGCTGCATGATGGTTGTTTGCGTGTTTTTCCTATGTGCAATATGGACACGAGCCAGTTTTCCTTAGAACGTCCTCCATATAGGCAATCTTCCCTTTAATCCCTTAGCTGCTTTGCTATAATTAAATAGGGAAACCAAAATCCTGATGTATTAATATCTGTCGTCAAAAACAATCAAAAATTGCTTTTTGATCAACATTGTAAAAATCAGGAATGATTGATACAAATGAACTAAACTACCGTAAAAAATGTTTATTTTTCATATCTGCATTGTTTATAAAGATTTAAAATTTAAGTACATGATAACTATTTGCTATACGCATACGAAGGAAACTTTAGAAGAACATAACGATATAACAGTTCTATTAAAATAATAATATACTTATAACAAATCCTTTAGAACTGTGCGATTTCAAAATTAATCCGTATCTTATGATTCTCAGATAACGTTTGTGACCTATGTACTTACAAATCGTTATAGCGAAACTAAAGTCTTTTAGACAAAGATAACTTCTTTTAGGTAAAAATAAAGTATTGATTACATTCCGTGTTGCAGAACGTCGAGGCACGTATTGCGCAAGAAATTGTTTTCATGAAATGAAAGAAAAAGAATAGCTTCTTTAAGGCATTTTGAAAGTTAAAAATTTAAAATATTTACAATATTTACAATATCGAAAATGCTAGCTATCGTAATTTTATGGGTTATTATAAATTATGAAAATGAATAAAAAGAATGTTAAAAGAAAACTATCAAGGTTGATATAATATGTGATTGTTCAGCAGCGAATCATATGAAACATATACATCACATCAACTATTCAAAATGCTATTTCTGTGTGGTCAGAAAATATGCCATTTCTACGTAGCTCGTAGACGACTCAATGGTACTGACTTCTCGTTTTGCATTGCCAACATTTCTTAAAATGACGCATCTTTTTTCATGGAAATATGTATTTTATGCACTATGCAGAAGCTTTTTATCTAGTCGAGGTACTGAAGCTACAAAAAAGGAGATTGAAAAATGGCGAAATATTGCAGTGGTGTAAGTTACATTTGGCGATGCACTTCAACAATATTATATTTTTAGTCCTGTGCACAAGATGAAACCTTTCATTTCAGGGATAAGCGAATTTCTTGTAGCATCTTTTGTACAAAATATGCCATTTATTTACTTTTGATATGATTTTCAATATTTTTTGCATATTTTGAAGTTGCGTGTGTTGGTAGATGTACTGAAAATTTTATTTTTGGGTTTCATGTAACCATATTTGTTTTTTTACTTTGGTGTAACTTCCAGCCAAAAAAATTGAAACTAAATTAAATACTGACTTATGAACTGTGCACGATTTGGAGCATAATTTATAAGTCGTTAGCATGAAAAAAAAGATTTCGATGTATTCGGCTGAAACATAAGTAATACCAGTTTTTTTAATTTAAAAATTGTTATTTTAACAAAACAAAAAACAATAAATTAGTCAATAATATCTGAGTTTTTTGACTTTCCCCATAGATCCAATATGTCGAACTATAGGCATTTGGCTACAACCCATTCGTTCGGTTAATTCTCGAGTGGTTTGACGCGCGTCTTCGTACAGAAGTTGATTCAAACGTTCTTCATCAAAATCATTTGATCGTCCGGAACGAGCAGCGTCTTTGAGGTCAAAATTTCTATTTTTGGAATTTGGCAAACCAATTTCTTTTGCAGTTCGTTCAGGTATTACACCTTTTCCATACACTTCACAAATCTCTCGGGCAGCTTCTGCAGCATAGGCGCCTCGATTAAAGCAAGACGAAGAAGGTGTCAATAATGCTTATTTTTGTCGAATTGACACTCCATTTTAATGATCTGGAAAATAAAAAAAAGCTGAGGTAAAAAAGTCAAGCACGTCATCTTATAGAGGGAGAGATTCCATTTTGAATAACACAAAACATGCTAATACATTTTATTTTTACCGCGTAATTATAACTCAATATAAATGGCCATTACTTATGGTTAATCCAATATTTTTACAGCAAATAATTTAATTCAAACCTGTGCTAAAGAAGAAAGCCACGTGCGTTGCAAATTCAAAAACATACCTATTTTTTTGTTTCGAAAATATTAAAAATTCAGTTTTGAAAAGAATCTAGTTTGGAAACTTGCGACTCATGTAATATGGGTGTAAGGTTTTGGATTCCATAAGTATTTGAAAATATTTTAAAAATCGAACATTTAAGTAGAATGAAATGAAATCTACATGAAAATGAATCACAATGGAAGGCATTCCCTTTTTGGAATTCGAATTTACATTAGTAGAGGAAGGAGCGTACTGTAGCCAAAAATAGTCATAATCGCAGTGAGAGTAGCACTGAAACCGATTTTGAATAATTTCTCCTGCCAGGGAGATAGAATTTTAATAATAATTTTTGTGACACCTAAAAAATACTTCTTCCGTGTACGAAACACTCAGCAATACACTTGTCTGTAATCATTCTTGACGACGAGGTACATAACCTGGAGTGATTACAGCCTAGGTCTATAAAGCCTGTGTTTCAACCTTAAATCTTAAGATTTCCCCAACTTCATAATTTTACATTCTCACCATGACCACAAGGGATGTGAGCATTGAACTTTGAGTTATCTATGGATTTTCTACTGACTCGATATTTAAATTCATTTAATTGAATAATTAATAAAAAATTAATCAATAAAATATAACACAATAGATATTGATCTATAAAGTATTATCATACAATATTGTTGCGTGCGTACGGGTTCGTTGCGGATTGAATGCACAAGTCGTTAAAAAGTTAACAAAAATTTATTCTTTCCACAGCAAATAAATAAAAATGCTTAAATATTTCTTCAGAGGTATTAGTACAATATCTCAAACGTTAAACAGAATTCCCTTTAAAACAGATAAATTAATTCTAACTCACAGCGAAATCGCTACAATCAGTCACAGCATTAAGTAAACAAACAGCAATTCTCTTTAAATAGCTACAACTACAACTGAGATGAAGTGTTTCAGTTCGGCTTTTATGAGCTTTTTAATTATCACTAGAACAACCTCGATTTTTCTAGATTTTTCTGGGTGGCAACAGTAATTACGAGATATTTATTTATTAAATGTTAAACGCACGGGCTCTTTTATTTTTATTTTTCCGACGTAGCTTTTTCTTCAAAAATCGTCTGCGTTGCACGGGATAAAGCAATTTTAATTACAATTATTAACAATGAATTACAATTCTAAAGATAAATATGAAATCCGTAACAATATCTACGTCACCATAAAAAAATTCCACTGATACTATTAGATACATGGCCTGTTCAACATTTCTATAATCTTGACAAACATTTGCCATAACCAAAGCTAAATTGGAGCAATATGCGTGTCTATCGTTGAATAGTTATTTGCATTGATACATTCTATATTTTTGTCATATATCTGGAAAAATAAACAGAAACAACAGTCAACAAATTCGCAAACTCATTTTTAAAACTGTGAAGTCTGTAGTATGGCGATTTGTTAAGAATTAATTAGTTTTGTTTAACGTTGTTTTCACTAACTGGTAGAGGTTTCGGTTCACAAATTTTAATGTTACTACTGGCTGAAAACATGTACCAGTGTCTTTAGCGTTGCATAAGAAGTTATATGAAAAAGTTTAATTTTGCAATGACACGTTTTAGAGAGATTTATTTGAAGCACATTGATATTCTTAGGATGGAAACGGGAAATAATTAATTAAAAGTTAGTATTTTATTTTACCTAGTTTTTCGTCTTACCTATTCTTCCCCTTCAAAAAAAAAACGGCTTACGGGCAGAACCTTTTTTTAAATAAAAAGCATTAAAAGCAGAGGAAAATAATAAAAGGCATTGCATGAAACTTGTAACAATTTAGAATACATTTGAAATTTTAAGCTATTATAATATAGTTGGGAAAATACAGAATATATATTTTTTTCAAAACTTCTTCTTGTTTCCATACAATAATTTCTAGAAATGAAGCAGTTAAATATTGAAGCACACACAGAAGATATATAATGAAGACTAAATTTGGCATCCGAGGCAGATTTAATAAGGAGCAGTTGATGAAGTTTTCTTTTTCATTTTTATTTGAATTAAACATTTGCGGCAGCAAATAAGTTGACATGTATAAATCATGCTCATTCCATAACATTTACATTTTTTACATAATTGCGATAAGAAGAGAAGTAGCAAGCAGCAGTCTGTCCAGGGTGAGAAATAGGAGAGAAGTACGCAGTTATCCATTATGGAGGTTTAGTTTAACAGGTGAAAAGTTTCAGTTCGGAAATGTTCAACTTTATTTAGAGTTAGCTATATTATCATCGTTATATAGAGAATGGAAAGGAGTACTATCCAAATTAAAATGAAGAATTAAGGGTTTAATACAAAATTAAGAATTTGGATGTGCGCTGCGAAAAAAATAATGGGGTAGTTCTGTATCTCCCGTTCTACTGGGCGGATTGACGAAATTCAAATTGCGTTTTTCATGTCTCGAAAGCGCGACTTAAGGTATATATTAGATTTATACGTGCATACATTCCAACATAGGTATTTTGACACAAAATCGAACTTTTTCTGAAATAACATATCCACTTTTTTCCAGTATTTCGATTATATGACACAAATAATGCCTAGCTATTAAACTTTGCAATTTTTTGTGAGAAATATATGAAGAAATTTCAAAATTTATGTTCGGGCATTTTTTTCAGTTTCCGCCAAGAATAATTCACTTCTCAAAATTCTTAATTTATAGTCACCTACTTATTTTCCTTTTTTTACTTCCTTGTACGAAGTAAAATGGAAGTATTTTAATCGCGAAAAAGTTCGGGTATCATATTTCAACGAAAATATCTATTTTGACCGCTATCGAATGCAATTTAACGATGTTTTTGAATGACATCCGTAAGTACGGACAGAATAAAGGAATCTTTTCCCCTAAAAAGTTATAAAACTGATTTAAAATAGATTCTGAAGAGATTTTTTCGTGGCGTCCGTGCGTACGTACATACGTATGTATATACGCATCTCGCATAACTCAAGAACGAGTAGCCTCAGAACGTTGCAATTTTGTATATAGGACTGTTATAACATGTAGATGTGCAACTACTATTTTGGTTGCGATAGGCCGCATCAAACGTATACGTGTATATATATATATACCCGCTCTGCTATTCAACTCAGTGAGCTCAGTTTTTTTCTTCTTACATGCTGATAAATTGTGCATTTTTTCCTTTAAAAATAATTGAATTATGTAGTTCTTATCTTCTGGTTAAGATTTTTGAAAATTTCGTTAACCCGCGTGTTATAGTTGTAGAATTATCAACAACTTAAAAGTTTCTGAAGTGTGGCTAAGCCTAATTATGTTTACGAAAGGAGCCATATTTGTTTACAGATGAAACTTAGCAGAATAGTGGATTTGTTGCCGATCTACAGAAACTAAGCTTCCCAGCAACAAAGATAGCGCCTTCTTTTATTATTGCGAATTAAATCATGCTTAATTTTGGAATTTAATTGAGGAAATGAGTGTTTAAGATTTACTTCGTAATTTTTAATATAGATATTTTGAGTTTTCAATCTATTTTTGTCTTGTCGCGAAGTGAGAACTAACTTAATTGAATGAGAAATGCTGAATGGTCTGTTAAAACCTGTTTTTCTGTTTTGTTTTTGTTTTTGTTTTGTTTAATTTCTTTTATACTTCTTTTTAGGTTTATTATAGTATTTGAATAGAACATGTGGCAACGATTAAATAATTCTTCAGATGATATATATAATTTTCGTGCGTCTGAATTATAAAATGAATGAAATGTAACGCTGTTAAGTGAGCCTAGAGCCAAAATGTCGCTATGGTTATGGTAAACAAATACAGTGACTTTTAAAGAGTGCATTTATTCTTCTGTGGTTTATGCGCTGTGGAGGAAGTAGATTTAATTCAATCCATTACGTTTAAAAGAAATGCAAAACGCGTATAATTTAATATTCCATACAAGGAAGTCATGTGGTGTACACATCAGATTTTTTCATCGATGCACGCAAGGAAAAAAAGGTCCATCGTTCATTGTTTCAAACAATTTTAATAAAGTGCGTAAACCACATTTTCGTTATTATTGCTTGTATTAAATAGGCGAAATTTCCAATCGCGCCAGAATGTAAATTCACGTATATCTTAGAAATTTTGAATAAAAATCTCTAATTTTTGCAGGTATGCTTAGAAATACATCTACTTCAAGGTAATGTTAAAAATTGTATATGTTATAATACCAAATGTTTTCCCAAAAATTTAGAAAAGTTTTTAAAAATATAAATTTGAAAAATAAATCATAAAAAAACGGGCGAATTACATTTGGAATGAACCTAAATTTCGAATTCAGGCAGAAGGAATCAAGTGAGTTTAATAAAAAAAAGAGACATTAATAAATATATATCAAATTCAATTAACATTAAGGAGCTAAAAGTTTAGCGCTAATTCTTTAAAACTACTCATGTGATTGTTACAAAACTGGATGTTTGTAACAATCACATGAGTCGTAAAATTGAAATATGGAAAAAAATAGCATGTTATTTCAGAAAAATTTCGATTTGGTGTCAAAATACCTATATTAGAACAATGCTATATATAAATCCAATACGTATCCTAAGTCGAGCTTGCGATACATGAAAAACGCAAGTTGAATTTCGCCATTCGGCCCAGTAGAACGGGAGCTATAAAACTGTCCCATTTTTTTTTCGCAGTGTATACATTTTTACCTTACATATACACACTGTGATATTTGATGAAGACCACGCATGCGTACTTTTGCCGAAGGCGGCGCATTTTCCTCTTTCTCTCAAACATGACACAGAACCGATAAGATAAAAGAGAATCTCACGATAATGAATGTTATTTGCTGTATGGCAGGGGAATATTATGTTTCTAACTTTATTTATGTTTGTTTTTGTTTGTGTTATAATAAATTGTCCGTCCTAGTAATATGTATGCTATATAAAACTGCCCACGTCACGTCATTTTCATGTAAAATATATCTAGAATCCACGTCACGGTGGATACACGGCCACACACAGACACACAACTACGTATATATGCATACATAAATGTTATAGTTTTGTTGTGTTCGGTTTATTTTTAATAATATTATCTTTCTTTTATACTGTGGCCAATAAAAATTCTTGCTGTATTAAAAAATAGTTCCATTTATGAAGTGAGCTGAGCTCTATCTTTTCTCTCAGGGAACACAATCGAAATAGAATCGCGTCCGAAAATTTCTAATCATTATTATATATGTCTATAATACACACACACGCACACATATATATATGTATTATTTAAACTTTAATTAATTTATGACTACATTTCAAATTACGTTTTAAAATTTTGTGTAACTCTTATATGTTAGAGAAGACTTTAGTTATGAGGCAAGTTTGTTTTCAGAACTGTACTCCATAAATTTATAGTTTAAGGGATGAAAAAAAGCGAACCTTATTTTGTCGCGGAAATACGTAGTTTTTCACGCATTTGTCAGATAATTCAGTCAGAGTGCGTGTATCTGCAGTAATAGATGGCGTTTTAAAAACTAACTCACGTGACAAAACAACTTAGACATTCACTATTTCTTTTAGTATTTTGCTTGATGCTTTCGTGTTACATATGATATATGTGTGTCAAATTATATTATAAAAAATGTACCGTTTTGAGAAAGAAAAAGAAGTAAGACATGCGTCTATTTTTAGCTAGACCTAGTAGCTGAGCGATAACCTCCTTGTCTTTGGAATATTTTAATAGTAATATACTTTGACTACGCTGTAACAATAAAATGTAATGCTTTATGTGTTTCAAAAAAGAAATCGTGTTATGGAGCTTTGTATTTTCCTTCAGGGTACACATTCAAAATGAAATCGAATCTGAGAAGCTTTTTTCGTTGTTACGGTTCCTTATTAAAACTGTTCGACTTTCGTTTCTTCGAATGGACGAATGAAATTATTTATTATTTCATGAATTTGACTTTTTTTTGCAGCTCCCATTTATAATCTTACTTTTTATTGTATTTTTCTAACAATTTTATACTCCTCGGAAATGCATATAAAGCATTAACTGGTTGCTGCATTCTTGATCTGGTTACTTGTTGATTATAGCAAATTTTGCGCCATGCATTGTTCTACAGCCTCTTGTTTATATTGAATTTATGTCCATTCGTTTTACCTAGTACATGTACTACGTACGTTTCACAATATATTATGTTAATAAATCACTAGAAAGAATACTTTTAAACAGAAATTAAGTATTTGACTGTGTACGAATGTTGTAAATATTGTTGGAGGTAATGCTTAAAATACTGAACGATTTTAAAAATTTGGAGGCAAAATATGTTTCATCGATAGTGTTTCAACATTTAAGCAGAAATAGCAAATTAAATGTTTGTTGCAAAGTGATAACAATTTCAAAAAAGTTTTTGCAATTACATAATAATTTTCTTAATAACATAGTGGGAACAGAATTACCAAAATTAACTAGTTTATTCGTGTGGGTGAGCGAAAATAATTCCTAAAAACGATACCTTTTAGATTTATTTGCTAAAGTATTGACTATTGCCTTTTTGTTGTTACGGTGATTAATATAAATTACTACCAAACTATGGGATTTGGATTTGAATCTTAATATGGTTTGTATGTAAATACTTGTGCTTATATATTATGTAGGTAGACGGAGCACGAAAACCTATAACCCTAAACGTCACTTAATATGGTCACGCGTAGTGGAATTGTGGTACGAGACTTTAATTTTTAAAGGTAAGTTGCATCAATTTAATTTCGGAAGGCAACTTAAAAGTATAGGTATGGTACACTAGTGGTCTAGAAAAAGTTACTCCTTATTTGTACACTACCAGAAATAGCGGTTCCAGAAATATCGTAAACTAAAATATTCTAACTCTCAACTGGTTTTAATGAACTTTTGTTTGTATCTTCAAATATTAGATAATTACATTGTTTATGGGCATGCAGATGATAAAAATTATTATTTATTAGTGCTCTAAATATGTTTAACTTTCTTCACGTAAATCAAAAACTAAATGCACTTTGTCAATAGCGGTATTTCAGAAAATGTAATTACTATTGCATGAATTAATTAAATTAACCTCTTAAATTTAAAATAAATGGCATGATTTTAAGTAGCTTAGTAAGGATTTTTATTTAAAAAACTTTGACATAATCTTCTAAATAATCTTTTCGTAAAATCTAGATTCGCAGCGTATAAAATATCAAGAGCTGAGAAATATATCTATACTAGCGGAATTACCCGGTGCCAATTAAGTTAGATTGAGAGTAATGTATCTAACAACAGAGAGAACGATACCGCTGAAATCCTTCTCTAATAACGATGCAAAAAATACGATTCATTGTCATACATTTTTCAATCTGATGCGATATGGACGACATAAAAAATTTCGTTAGAATAATAAACTAGTTATCCCTCATTATGTCAGCAACAATGGCAAGCCGTTTTTAATGATTTTCGTCTTTCTAATCAAATGGTCGTAAAAACTCAAGTTCTATCCACTTTTTCACCTATATTCAATTTTAGACGATTAAATGTGCAAAACATTAATCATAATTGATTAGAGATCAATAACGCAAACAAACACAGAAAGAGAAATTCTTCATATAGAGAAAGCTTCTTTTGTAAAGCTTAGAAATTTTTGATTAACAGAGTTTACGATTTGAAAAGCGAGCAGTAGCAAAATCATTTAACTTTTCGAGTTCAATTTAACTTTTCGAAATAAACATTTTTATATCCAATACGCCAGACTGTTGCCACTCGGAAAAATGAGTGCGAAAATTAAAGCTTTCAGAGTTTTTAAATTAATATTTCGGCTGATTAAAGTCGTACGAAGATGGGAATAGCCGAAATAGCTTCCCGCGAAGTTTTGGAATCGGGAATAATGTATTTAATGTTTGCAATGCTATTTTTATTTCATCGTAAAACTTAGAAAACATTTTTATTAACGAACTCTAGGATATGAAAGCGAGCAGTGGCAACAACTTTCGAAATAAAGCAGATTTTCATCTCCAGCTGTTGCCACTCTGAAAAATGAGGTCGAAAATTATCGTTTTTTCGAGATTTTAATTAACATTTCTGATTTTAGCTATTTTTGTTTTAGAAAAAATTGACGTTGACCTTTTCCACGATCCACGAAAGAATTTCAGAAAGTTTGGTGACGATAGCTCTAGTTGTGAGAGAGTTATTAAAGGAAAAACACACAGACTTTCTTCTTTATATATATAGATAAATACTTTTACATAGTTACAACTTTTATACAACAACACGCAAAAAAATGTTTTCCGCATTACTCTCCATACGGAACTTCTATCACTTAGAATTTGATTTACTTTTCTTGCCATGTAGTTCCAATGACTTCTCTGGCCGCTGCCATCTCCACTCTATAGCAAGTCAACAACGCATATAGCTCTCATTTGTCATGGCGCTTTAAGGTTTGGTGAACACGACAAAATTGAAATTGATTTTCTTCTTCCTTCAATCACTCTTCCATTTTTTACATATCTGGTCTAACTTATGTCGCTGCAGTCGAAGCGTTTGTCAGCTACATTCTCCACTGTAAGAATAAAATATGATAGACATAGAATGAAAGCAGACGATCTGTAGTGAGCGAAATTCCTTAAAATGATATTCTGAAGAATCCATAATAAATAGGAATAACATTTCTTATAATGTTGAAAGGTTCAAGAGATTCATTTAACCAGAGAAATTAGAATAATATATGTTAATGTTGCAAAGAATGTTTTTTATTCTATCGTAAATAATTATAAATAATTTGATCCATATAATAAATAATCATACTTCTTAATTTCCCAAAGGTTTAGTTTACTTTGCTTTGTTTGATTATGACAAGGCACATGAGGGCTATTCGGGAAGGAATGAAGGAAGTGAAAAGGAAGAAAAGCACACAAAAGGCTTTAGATGCTATAAAGCTACAAAAAGAATCTACGCAATATAATAAAGATAAGTTTGAAAAGAGTACTGAAATAATTAACTCTGTTCATAAATTTTATAAGCCTGTTATTGATACGACAGAGAAAACCCGTATCTACAAAATAAAAGAAAATCTCATGAAAGTTGTAGAAGATATTAAAACATTTCTGACATTTCATTTGAAGACAAGATGTTAGTTTTTCATAAGAAAATAATTTAGATACCTTTCGAAATGTGTAATGAAGAAATGAAGAAAATGTTGCACAACTGATTGAAAACGTCAGTGATTTAAAAGGAAGATTAGGTAAAGAAAGGTGTAAATTAAGGAGTGAAATCTCCAGAGCTAAACATTTGACGGAAAAGAAACTGAGGGAAGGAAATTCATACAGAATGATGATAAGAAAGAAGAATCACTGTGTATGTATTCGGAGAGATTGCATGAAATAAATTGATTGCATGAAATTCTTCAAAATTACTGACCGGTAAGGGCTTAGAAAATAAGTTATACCTTTTAAAAGAGCTGAACGAAAAAATTTGCAACGGTTCTGAATGTAAAAAATGTTAGATAATGATGCTGCTTGACAAATTTCTAAATGATTTTGTGAAGGAAAATTATAGTAATTTTTTCCATATGAAGGAGACATTATTTTAAAGTGAATTTTTATCTTTGTAGTCGTCAAAGAGATAACATGAGAAAAGCTCATGAAAATAAAAAAATAGTGTTTCATTAAAAAACACAAATAATGATGCACCTACTTGTTATATGCTTTCAAAAAAATCTCAAATTAAAAAAAAACTGAAATAGAGAAAGGAAAACTTTACGCTAATTTCAACTACACCAGAACAAAAAGAAAGATTTATTCCTACTTTTTGCAGCCGTATTTAAAGCAGGAATCAGAAAGAGAAGATATCCTTCGTCTTTGTTCTGATATAGTTGATATTTGCTCAAGGTTATTCTTTCACGATTTTGAATTTTTTTTATTTAGTGTTTTGTTAAATGTATATTAAGATTAGGCCCCTCGTGTTTTGTGATTGTTACAGAAACACCTTCTTATTTTCATATGTGTATTTTCATATTATCCCTTAGACTATCAGAAAGATAAACACTGTTTTTTAAATAATGTCTCATTTATATAGAAAGATATTTATTACAATATTCATTTACAAGATCATTTCCCTTAGACTCTCAGAAAGATAAACACTGTTTTTTAAATAATGTTTCATTTATATAGAAAGATATTTATTACAATATTCATTTACAAGATCATTATTCATTTCCCCATTTATTAGGAATTTGTGAAGCAAGATCATATTTTGACCATTTTGAACAACTGCAAATTTCTTGGATTAGCTCTTTTAAAAGGCCAAAAATTTATTTTCTAAACCTTTGCCAGTCAGTAATTTGGAAAAACCTCTTATTTTGTGCAATCTTTTCAAATACGTACCCACTTGTTCTTTCGTTTTCATGGTTATCCTCTGCAATCGATTTCAAGAATTTCTTTTTACGTTAAATGTCTAGATTAGGAGATTCGAATCCTTTCTTTATCTAATTTATTTTACAAATCTTTGACGTTTTAAGCATTAACCAATTTTTCCGCCATTAAGAGTAGTCCTAAAGACACATGTGAATTATTTTCTTCTAGAAAACTAATCTCTAAATCTTTATTCAAATGGAACGTCAGAAATGTTTTGATACAGTTTTCATATGACTTTCTTTTTGTTTTTTTCATAGGTACGCGTTTTCTGTTTCATATCGATAACATGCTTAGTAAATTTCTGAATACGAAAATTAGTAAATTTTCCGTTTAAGGATTTCAGTTTCCTTTGAAAATATCTGCTGTATACAGCTTAATTTCTTTTTGCAGCTTTATTTCCTATAAAGTATGCTTTTCGTTCTTTTCTCGTTTTTAGAATCTTCGATATATAACAATATAAAACTTACATCATGCAAAATTCCTTTTGCGTAAATGATAAAAATTAAAAGTTATTATATATAAGAGAAAGACAAAATTCAAATCAAAATCCTCTCATACGCATTCATTCTGTCTGATTGTGACAATAGGGCATATGAATCAGAAAAAAATGTTTTAATGAATTCATTCCTGAAATTTTTGAAATACTATACATTATAACATATCTATTAAAATTGTTAATTACGATAAATATTCAGATTGAATTTAAAAATTTAAGAGAATTGAAGATATTTAAGGAGAAGATATCATTAATTTTATAAATGATAAAAAATTACAATAGGAGCCCGTATGAAAATACTATTAATATCAGAAAACGTTCTTTGCGATAGATTATCTAGAAGAATTTCTACAATTAGAAGCTTTACATCCGAATAAAAAGGATGTGTAGAATACCAATAAAAAGAAATTGTGCACGCTGATTGCCTTGCTGGAATCAGATAAGTATTAAAAATTCACACTTTTGTCGTCGAAACAAAAATGCATACATCATTTATCAAGCTGAAGCCTATTGCAGCGTTCCTAAAGAAACAAGGATCAAATGTAGTTATTTCATATTTTTCCATTTATAATCCAAAGAAATGCCATATATAATGAACGAAGGCGAGGGAAAATTAACAAAAGAAAGATTTAGTGTATAATAGGCGTATCAAAAAAACCTATGACTTCATCATTTTTTACCTTAACAATTCTCAAATCTGATACAGAAAAAAAAACTTAATTCTACATAAATGTAAAATAATTAGAAGATTCGTTATATATTTGTCAGGAACCTTACGAGGTTCATAATGGTTTCAATTAATAGATATTAGACTCTAAATTTTGGTCTCTTGCCTCTTGTGACATTGAGCAGTGTAAAAGGAACTGATAGTTTTCATAAATCTCTGTTAAATTCTCTGAAGAATAAAACCATAGCCGAGGAAGAAGTTTTGACTAAAGCCTGAGAATTTAATGCAGATTTGCAGTTCTTACTAAATGAAAAGTATCTGAAAAATTTTAATTTGAATGGTTTTTAGCTGAAAGGCTAGCGCCTTGATTTTCATACTTTATTAATGAAGAAAAAACGATAAGCGCATTAGAAATTCACCCTTTGAAATGCTTTTCTTTAATGGGGCAAAACGAGATTAAATCCTGAGTTAATTTATAAAGAAGGGTCTAAGCCTGTAAACAGAGTGAAGGAAACAACATAGAAACATCCTAATTTTAAAATAATGTTTAAAAATAATAAATAGAAGAATAGAAATAATGTATGTGATAAAAATATAATGGAAAATTTAGAGGCAATTCCAAATCCGACATTGCAAATAAGAATAGAAAGAGGAGATACACACAGAAAAAGCATTTGGAATGAGATAATATCTGAAATCGGTAGAAAACATAAAAACTAAAAATTCGATTTTAACCTTTTTTTTTAAATAACAAACTCAAAGGTATTTGCGATGTCTACGGTTCTAAAAAAAGTAATTTTTTAGCTTAAATGCTTTGTCAAAAGACAAAATTCTTAAAAAATAGATATTACAAAATAAAAACGTGATACTGTGGTGTGAAAAGACTGCAGAGAGAAATAGCGTATCTTAAAAAGAAATTGAAACCTTCTTACATCAACATGATGTTTCTACAAAATACAAACTACTCATTAGAAATTTTAGAAATAGAATATATGTTCCTAGCATTGACGACTAATGGAAAGCAGATTTTTTACTTTTGAAAACTAGGAGAAGTTACAAACAGGTTCAAAAAGACTTTTAAAGAACAAATTCCCTGAGGAATCAGAATTGTAAAAATCTAGAATTTGTAATAAAAAGGCTCAGCACTTGTCACAATTGTTTAAAACTAATAACATTCATGATTTACTAGAGATATTGTAGAAATCAAATATGCCAGAGTTGAAAGATTTAATTAGGCTTTGAATGAAAACATTAGAAAATATTTAAACGTAAATGGAACTAAAAGATATATAGATACTCTGTATAAATTAGTTAAATCTTATAACAATTCATATTGTCGATCTATGGAAATGATACAGAAGGTTCCAAAAAAAGTAAAGAAGCTCTAGTTTTTAAGAATTTATATAAACCGAGAGAAATTTAAAAACCTATACTTAAAATTGGTAATACGGTTATACTATCAAAATTTAAATTTGCTTTCACTAAGGTATAGAATCTTTCAGCTAAAAAACATATTTTTATTATTTCACGTACCGCGTCGTCCATCACAAAGAGAGCTGAAAGGTCACGATAAAAAAAAATATATATATAGCATAATAATTTATCAAATGCCTGGCCACTGACCATCAGGTCATTAGGCAAATATAGCATAATAATATGTATAGCATTATAATTTACAAAAGCTTTATTTATATGTTGCTAAAAATTAAAGTATAAATCATTAATACGTAACTGAACGTTGTTCATTTTAAATGCACATGAATGGATTCACCACGTTTAAACTCTTTGATAAAATCTCCCAGTGTTGCCAAATGTTCATCATCCAAATTCTAAATGATTGTCTAGTTACAATTAATGTTGGTTTGTTTATTTCTGTTTTAATTTTTGCTGTAAGAAAGTTTTTTAGGTCTATAATTTTGTTTCTTTTAGCAACATTTTTACCTTACTTTCCTTTTTTATCATTTCGAGACACATTAAACTCAGCGGTGTCTAAACATTGAGTGACGCAACCATTTATCTAGCGAAATTTTATTTTTTGTTATGTAGTTAGTAAAGACAGTTTCCTTATCTTCATAGAAAATGCCTTTTCCTGGAAGAAAGACGTTTTTTCAGCTAACCCTCTTCTTTCAAACAAAAGATTATTTCTTTTCGCGAGTTAATTTAAATCCTGAAAAAGCAAAAATGAAATGACTAAATAATTCTTTATAAGAACCTGGCTCTAGTTTTAGAGCTTTGTTATTTGGCCTTCTTTTGTTACTTCTTACAAACATCTGCAATCGTAAGCATGAATTTAGTCGTTAGTTTAAAAAGTTGTTTTGCTATTGTACCACAAAAAGAACCTTCCGTTACCATTACGGTTAGGTGAATATGAATGGCATGAAATGGTACAGGCAATATTTTTTACTTCAGAAAATATATATATCTCGTATTAGTAAATGTATATGCAAAGTGTTCGATACAAATAATCTTAATTAATCTAAGAAATCGATTTTAAGTACCTTTTAGTGCTTAATTAAAGGCAGAGAATGCTCTTCGTTTTGTATGAATAAAGATCTTGTCAAAGAAATTTTGGAAGACTTCTTATTGTTTTGTTAAGTTACAATCAGTAAAATCATTTAATTAAGATCTTACATCAGTTGATCCTTATCTTTGATTATGAAATATAATTGAGTAATAATTGAGCTATTATGAACATTTCCATCAGCGGAATTAAAAAATATATTTAAAACTTCTGATATAGTATGTTGTGGCGTTTCTCTTATGCAGCATTTCAGAAGCGTCTCTATTATAAATATTATGTGCAACGATGACCTGCTTACCTTTAGTATATTACTAATAATTATTAAAATTGTGAATTTTATGACAGTTATTCGTATTACAAATCACTAAGAAACAAACAAAGTGATTCATTTTTAATTTAATTTTAGTCGCGGAGCGAAATTTTTACGGAATTCATATGAACGTGAGAACAACTTTAACAATCATAAGTGAGTTCAAGGGATCGGAAAGCCTATTTTAAATTAAAAATTTAAGCTTAATTATACAGTTTATTACATTGGTTGTTCAAATTTAAAATAAAAGTTTTCGGAATAAGAAACTAGAAGAGAGTTTGAACATTCAATAATTTCTAGAATCAGACGATTATGCTAAGGCAACTAAAGACTTTACAGTAAAACAGTTTTCCATGCAATGAAATTTCTCTATTTTAGCGACTATGGAGAAATTAAGACAAAGTTCAATCAATCAGTTTTCCTTAAACGTGTATAGGATTTCTTAATTCTTCGGGTTCTGATCTTCAAACAATTCATTCATTATTTTCTCAGCTGGTGATTCTTGATCTTAGCGTTTTGGGTTGTAATTCAGCCCAAGTTTACTATACTAATACAGGTTTGTTCTTCCCAACCAGAACGTTTTGAGCGTGGAACGCTACTGACTGACAAAGCACCAATTTCCTATTCCTCCTACCTTTCTCTCTTTCCCATACGTCAAGCGACTCATTCAACTCGTTGAGTCACTTGACGGGAAGTATCAAGAAGAGCCTAATCTTGTTTGTCTATTGACCTTGATTCATTCCTTTTCTTCTCTAAGCTTTCACTCAAAGGAAGTAAGGATGAAACAATAATAATAATAAAAACGCGGAATATTCATCCTGTCTATTATGATATCCAAAATATAGCATCATAAACCCACAATACATTCGTGACAGCACTCGCATGATGATACCGAGTATTGACAGTGAGAATGAATTCGTCACCAATAAAGTGTTGCCACTTTCTCCTGAAGGTTGGACACAAATGATATCTTAGGCCAATGATTCTCAAACCTTTTTTTATCGCGGCACACTTTTAACGATTTCAAAATTTGGCGGCACACAAAGGAAAAGATAAGTTTAAAAGTTGTTTACCTACCTATAACACGCTGTCTAAAACAGTTTATGATAATAATTTTGAATGTAAAATAAATAAATATGTACTACAAAAACAGCAATACGTTTACTAAGGAATTAATTATAAGTTAATAATACTTTTAATGAGAAATTTGAGTTTGATGTTTTTTGATAATCTCATTTATATTTGGTCGTAATAATTACAATGCTACTCTCATATCGTCTTCTATATTTAACAGTCTCGATCTTTTATTCGTTTTTATGTTGGCTAATACTAAAAATCCGAACACATAAATAAGATGTAGAAAATTATAATAATATTATTAAAGCTTTTTTGTCCATCACGAGATAATCGCATGTAATGTTAATCCAAATTGAATTAAGTGATTCTTCCAAATATTTTAAAATTAAATCTCAATTATTAGAAAGCAAAATTAGTTCTGCCTATTCATTTAAAGTTAATTCAAATACAAAAGTATTTGTTATTACAAATAGATTACGAAATCCATCAAATGTTTTTGGTTACAGCCGAAAACATAGCGGCAAGAACATCGCGGAAGAAAACAATGCAAGGCGAACTCATCGCGGTACAAAACATCGTGGGACAAAAGAAAGCCAAGAGGAAACATCGTAATACAATATATCGTGGTCGAAAATAAAGCGGTTCAAAAGCTTCACAGTCTAAAAACACCGTCGCCGAAAATATCGTGGTAAAAAATAAAGCACCTACAAATCATCGCATGACGATAACATGGCACATATGCGTTTTTAAATCCCATACTGGCATATTATGTAAGTGACTTTCGTCCTAACTAACAAATCGACATCCAAAAAATTGATTGCACGGTGTACATGAAAATGATAACGATACTTTAAAAATAAACGGAAACAAAACAAAATATATCTTTCATTAAAATTTTAGCAGATTAATAAATGTAAAAAAATAATTTGATAATTAATTAAGCAATTTTTTAGAGGTTTATTATTTATTTATTTTCCTTTTTCTAAGCACTTTTAGACTGTATGCTTCATAAAAACATTATCAGTAAAACTGTATAAAAAAAGGTTAATTTTGCAATGACCCTTATTAATAAACTATGCAACTTAAGTTTCCTTCTTATTTTTTCAGCAAAAATTTATCAGTTCATTCAAAAATATGAAATAAAGAAATAAAAGAATCCCTCTTTCCTTCTTGCGTTCACAAATCATTATGCGAACCAAGCATTTAAGAATTTTAAAATCTGAAAATGCATTATGCGAGATGTTATCGTCACGCGATGTTCGCAGGTATTTTATTTTTTACCACGATATTTTCAATCGACGACGATGTTTTTAAACTGCGAAGTTTTTTAATCGCTTTATTTTCGACCACAATATTTTGTACCACGATGTTTTAGAACAGTGACGTTATTTCTTTGCTTCTTTCCCTCCCACGATGTTTTGTACCACGATATTTTCATCTTGCGTTCTTTTCTCTTCGACGTTTTCGTCCGCGATATTTTTGCCGCGATGTTTTCGGCAGACACCAATTTTTTTATATTTAAATTTGAGAAATATCGAATAATTCTCTCTTCTAATGTTGTCAAATGATCAATAACAATTTTATGAATAGTTTTATTAAAATCTTTTGGGATTGACTCAAATTTTTCCAAACTGCCTTTTTGAGCCTTATTCTTCCATAAAGTTATTTATTTTTGGAATCGCACCAGTTCATTTGTTGAGTTTAATACATTTTCTTTCGGCCCTTACATACTTGAATTTATGTTATTAAAAATAACAAAAATATTTGATAAGTAAGCTAGTCTCCCATCTGCATCAATCAGAACTTCTCAATTTAAATTATATACTGAACAAGCGCGAAAATGTTCCGAAATGCATTTTCCTCTAGAGTACCGTAATAGGTTTGGATACCAAAATTGGCATGCTTATTAATGTCTTAAAAATCGAATTTCGCCAATTCTCATGTGTACCCTATACTGAGATTAAACCCATTACAATTTTTAATATATACACTAGCGGGCAAGCCCGCCAGCCAGAGATTTTTTTCGGAAAAACAACTGTTTGGAACAATTTTTCTGCTTTGTCACAACAACCAATCACCACAGATCACTTTGGGGTTAACACAGGGGAAACTGGTTCTCCATTAAAACAATCTGATAGCATTCGAAGCTGACAGCTGATTTTTGGAAACCAAAAACTGTTCGTGAGAAACAAATGCATGTGTGATATGGGTCTTAGAAAACCAAGCCCAAACCCATCATCTTCCAGGACAATGCGCAGTATGATAATGGGAGCGGAATAATGATCTCCTAGGACAGTGGTAGACCACCTGCCATAATCTCTCAGTATGAGCCCGTGTGATTACAACACCTTGGTCAAAATAAAAGAACCTCCGAGATTGCTTCATTAAAAAGTAGAGAGGAGTTTATCCGTTCTTTAAGGAAGTCGTTTCAGGGCATCAGCAGAAATGGTAGGCGATTATTTTGAGGGATTCTAAGTATCTGTACCTGTGATAGTAAGGTTATAAGGTATTTCTCCCGCCTTCTTAGCATGCCTTCGTGGTGTAATGGTCAGCACACTCGGCGCGTATTCGAGAGATCCGAAGTTCGAGTCCGGCTAGGGCATTGCTAATTTTTCACGTCTCTTGCTTCGAAATATTCTAATACCTCTACAAGGTTTTCGAAATTATAGACATGTTGCTACTACCTTTTACGTAGTTGTTGTATTTTCCATTTTATGATATTTTTTTATTATGAAATGCATAGTATACGATAAGGTAGTCGAACAAGTTGTGTTTGTAGCCAGTTTTTAATTTCCTGTTCATTCATGGAAATTAAAAACTAGCCGCAAACACTTGCTTTTTTACCTAGATACATTGACTTAATTATTTACGTCAGATATTGCAGATTCCAGACCTATCATTGATGGATAATTTTGCTTTATTTAGATACTTTGCAGACTTAAATTATTTTGAAGAGATATGCAAATGTCATAGTTATTATGGATTACTACTCGAATTATCTAAAATTAATGGTATTAATGGTAATCAGTTGAAAGATCAATTTTAAGATTTAAGTTTTAAAGTTGAAGAAAGAAAGACAATATATGAAGTTTGTAGTCAAAAGATTCCTTGAACGCTGTTGATTTTAGAGTTCATTATTGGAATTTTAATCCATATATATATCAATATTAAGAATTTATTCTCAATTTTACGCATCGAGTTAATAACGTAAATGATAGTACTAGTGAAAATTAAAAAGAAATAATAATAAATGATAACAACGCATTTATCAAGCTTGGTGCGTATAAATAAAAGTGAAAAATACAGATTTACTGTTTCAAAACAATTATATTATAGGATTCTATTGTCTATCTGTTGTGTTGAATCTGGAGAAATAGTGATTGAGCCGAAGAAGGGTTAAAGGTTTCCTTTATTAAACTCTTTAAAGTATTTACAATGCGTCAACTTGACGCTAACATACTACGCCTCTACTTGGGCGGTAACTAAAACAGTAGAATCAAAACTCAAAATTGGAGATAGTCAAAAGTAGTAGAATTAAACTGCAGGGCTCAAACAATCCTGTATCCTACAGCGCGTAGATGAGTCTAGTGGCAGCAAGGTAATAGCTATTAAGCCACGTCTAACCAGCAGTAACTGCCAAGCGGAAGCTTGAGTACAAGCACGCACAAACATTTCCCAGAGAATAGAACGTCAATACTTAAACGTTTTTTCCCACTGGTAGAATTTGCATTTCTTACGCGCGTTACCAACGTTAAATATTCTGGCACTGACAATTAGGGGAATGAAGGCTTATAGGAAAGTAACTTAAAATCAAATTTAACTGGTTATTTTAAATAAATATAAATCACTACATTTGTTCATGCCAGAATTTAACAGACTTGGATAAAGGTCCTTAAAGACCTATTACAAACTGATAAATTCTAGAACTAACAAGATCTGAGCCCCGTTTACATTCAAATAGAAAAATTTTAAATTATAACAGCAAGAAATTTTACATCATAGTTCTGTTCCACGTTTCTTCATCATCTTTCAATTGGGCTTGAGTCATCGATTTCCAGTCATCTGGAAGGAATACTTATGAATACATGATTCTAACAATAAATAGCACTTTAACTTCACACTACAATCTTTTATTACGTTTCTAACGTTTTTGCATTTAGCGTAGCTTTCTCAGTGTTTCCGCACTTTGCGGTGTGTCATGCGTTCACAATTATTAAATTACATTCACGTTCAAATTTTAAACTTTAATCCCCTTTTGGATTTCCATAATGTGTGGCGTGAAAACGCAAGTTACTATGTTATAGCGGATAATATCTCCACCTAAACCCACATCGACTTTTTAGCACATAACAACCTATTTAGACACACCCTAAATTCATTTCTAAGTTCTCCATGAGCTAATAAACATGAAAATTAACTAGAGTGTCGGTAGAGAGTCCTACAAAACACGTGCATACCAAATATTTTCTACATTCATCTTAAACGAATGCAAGCTTTCGCTCAAAATCGCATGATTTGATTTAACTAAAATTTCTTCTAAAAAACCTCAGTTGACTACATTAAAGTTTAAATGCATTAACTTTTACATTTTGAATTTTTAGCACTAAATGCATATTATATATGCTCTTTTGAGCTTGTAACCTTCATTAAAAATATCATTTATTTTACCACAACAGATATTTCAACATATTACAAACAAATGCTATTAAGACAAACGAGAATAAAGTGAAAAGTTTACTTGAATGAATCATTTTCTTCGCCAAAAGTGCGAACCTAAAATAAATTTTCATTAACAAGTACTAATACGAAGCTGCTTATATCAGGCCAGATCTTTTAGCTCATTAACATGAATAGTCTTTCGATAAACACAACCGAACTACTAGTTCTTTACATTAACATAACATTTCTATAATGCACTATACTTTGTGCTTTCGCCAAATAAAGCTGAAATAACTTTAGTCCTAAATCGAGGCAATAGCTTTTTATCATGAAACTTCGTATCTGAAACATTTGCATGCAACTTTACATAACAGAAAAATTCACTTATCTTTGTTGTCTGAAGCTTGGTATTCGGCCATTCGTTTGTCACAGAATTGTGTCTAAGCTAATTGGTTCACGCATGAGACTTTCCCTCTCTGCTTGCTGTCCGCTGGTGAGAATTGGCTTTTCCTTTTTTCACCCCTGATGAGTGGTCTTTTAGGATGCACTGGCGGCAAACTACTTTTACTGTCCGGCAAACTGGTTCTTTGCACATCGGTATACGAAAACGCTTGCGTGTAAACTATAGGTTGTTCCGATGTTTGCTTTGTGCCTTCAACTTCGGCCGGCCTCTTCTTCATTTTACCGACTGGTGGTCCTGTTTGTAGTAATTCTTATGTGCGCCATCTCCTTGGTGTATTCTGCGGCTGACTACTACGAGAACTTGTTCGTAACACGGAGATGCTTGTTTCTAGAGGGACGTTTCTTTCACAATTTAATTGTTTCTTCGCTAGATCTTCCACACGTTGAGGGATTCTTTTCTCCGGAGTTCTTCTGATTTAAGAATTTGTAGTTTCTTTAGTTATTTGCTTTTCTTGGGGTAGTGGAAGTTGCGGTGGGGTCAGAATTGCCCCTTGGGAAGCCGCCTCTTCTGATTCAGAAGCCTGGAAGAAATCATGTAAGACATCGAAATCTTTAGGTTCATAATATCCTTTCAATTGATCCGGACTAGCCTTTATTTTGTCTTCCGACTCAGTTTTTAAGTAGATCACAACCCCAACGATCTGCTGTACTACATAAGGCCCTTCAAATTTATGGGCGAATTTTGATACGACATTTTCTGGTGCACAAGACAAAGTGAATTTTCTTTTCAACACCTTATGCCCCACTTTAAAATCTGATTCGCGGCGTTTCTTGTCATAAGAGTCTCTGCCGTTCTCTTGCGACATCGAAAATTTTCAAAGCTCCATCAATAAGCTTTTGAATATTTGCCTGTTTAAATTCTTGTTCTTGTTCGTGAACAAAAGAAAGTTTGTCTAAAGGAGTGAACATCTTTCTACCCAGAAATAATTCAGACGGCGTTTTACCCATTGTATCATGCTTCACAGTTCTTAAAGCATAGGTTAGTTCATCTACGCAGCCATCCCAGCGTTTATGATAATTTTTAACGTAAATTCTAATTATTTTAACTATGTTTTTATTAACTCTTTCCGCGATGTTTGCTTGTGGTCTGTACGGAACCATTGTCATATGCCGTATGTCAGCCTCTTTACACAGGTTCTCAAAAATTTGACCAACAAATTGTCTACCATTATCGCTTTTTACTTTTAACGGTGCACCGTATTTTAAAATATACTTATATAAGAACGCATCTGCAACTATTTTAGCTGACGCTCGCTTTAAAGGAATTATTTCTACCCACTTAGAAAAATGGTCTGCAATCATCAAAAGATATCGTTTTTTTTTTACCTCGCTTTGGGGAAAAGGGCTAAGAAGGTCTATTCCAAGGATCTCGTTAGGAAACGTCGCGCGAATACTATTTAGACACCCGACCGGACTATAATTAACGTCGTTAATTAACTGACATAACTTACAGGACTTGACATACACTGTTACTCTCTTCTTTAGTTGCGGAAAATACACCGCCTCGCGTATTCTACGCACCGTTTTCCTCACCCCTAAATGACCGGCTGTGGGGGCTGTCATGAAGTTCCTGCAAAATACTCAACCATAGTGTGGCGGGGATGGCTGGTTTCAGTTCGTGGTTTTCATTTGTAGATTTAGTCTAGAACAACACATTATCTATCATCTCATAATTTCGGGCCCTATTCCTAATTGCAGCAAGATTTGCAACTAATTGATCTGCATTTTCAAAATTATCTGGATCCTTTAAATAAGCATAGATATTACCGAATTCTGTATCCTTCGGCAATTCAGCTATAACTATTTCCCAAGAATCTAAACTTTAGATGTTAACATAGCGCATTTTATTTGATCCCCATTTTCATCCAGTTTAATTCTTGTCAAGGCATCGGCCACTGTAGTTTCTTTGCAAGGAGTGTGATTAATTATTAAGTTGTATTCTTGAAACTTTAATGTCCATCTAATTAATCTAGGAATTAAATTCTTTCCAGAATATATTCTGCCTACGGCCGCGTGAACAGAGTAGATTGTAACTGGGGATTTTCCAAAGTAGACCCTAAACTTCTGAACTGCCATTAATTCTGTTAACGTTCGCTTTCTGTCGCTGTTTAGTTCCTTTGGGTCTGACCCATAATTTTGCTGAATATGCAAAGGGGTGCCCTTTTTGAGTTACCGTAGCCATGGCGTAATCTGAAACATCCGCCGCGATCTGCAAGTTCTCGTCCCCTTCCGGGAATTTTAACACTGGGACATTAATTAAAGCTGTTTTTAATTTTTCAAAAGCGGTGTTTGCCTCTGCTGTCCATGCAAACTTGGATTTGTTTCGTTTTAAAACTAACAAAATTCAACAATAAACGAACGATAATATGAGCACATGCCAATAAAAGATGAACGTTTTTTCGCAGTATTTGGCGGAGGATAATTTTTAATTGCTTTTATTTTAGGATCCTCAATTTCGATACCTTTACCTGAGATTTTTGTATCCTAAATATCAAATTCCTTAGTTGTGAATTTATATTTTGCGGCATTAATAGTTAAACCTGCTTCTATTAATAATGTAAGAACTTCGTGGAGATTTTCCACGTGATGTTCAATAGTGTCGCTAATTATGATAATGTCATCGAGATAAATGAGAGTGGATTTTCCTGGGACTAAAATTATGTCCATAGTGCGTTGAAAAGTTGAAGAGATCCCGCAAAGCAATTTTGTAATAAACGCTGTTTTATTCACTTCTTCTGGTTTCATGGCTATTTAAAAGTAGCCTGCATAAGATCAAGAGTGGGCATATATTTTGTAGACCTAATTTCCCGTATGATTTCTTCTATTACCGGTAAAGGGTAAATAGGGAATTTAGTCATGCTATTAGTTTTTCGGTAATCGATCGCAAAACGATGAGCTTTCGGATCCGAAGGAGGCAAGTTATTTCTCTTTCTGCATAGCACAACTGGGCTAGAATACGCAACTGGGCTAGCATGGGACTTTGAGGAAGTAAACTGAAGCATTTTATTAGTCTGCTTTGTGATGAAAATCGTGTTCGTGTGTGGAGGCCCCGTGGTGAACGCCTCAATCCTGCCTTCGCTTTATACACCGTTCGTTTATATACAGTTGGTGTGATGGTATGGGGTGCCATTGCTTACGATACGCGATCACCCCTAATATTGATCCAGGGCACAAAGACAGGCCAGCGGTACGTCCATGACATCCTTCAGCCACATGTGTTGCCACTCATGGCAGGGCTCCCAGGAGTGGAGTCAGTTTTCAACAAGTTCGGCCACACGGAAGCACGGATCTCACAAGACTGCCTCCGCCACATTAACACCCTTACCTGAGCTGCTCGATCCCCAGATTTGTCACCAATCGAGCATATCTGGGATCATTTGATACGGCAAGTTGGACAGCCTACAAGATTGGCCTAACTAGAGGAGCGTTTACAGCAATTGTGAAACGAGATGTCTCAGGACACCATACAGAAGTTGTGTGCATCAAAGCATGCTCATATCGCATCTTGCTTTCGCGCTAGAGGTGGTCCAACAGAGCACTAAATCATGTCCGTTCAAGTGTACTTTTTTCTGCAATAAATAATCCTTTTTTCTTTGATTTTCTAATCACTTATATCAAAGTAGTGCTTACGTAAGTAAAATTTCGTTTCATTCCGAAAACTCTTTCCTTGTGCATAAATTTTTATGGCACTGAGTATAAATTGAAGCATTTTATTAGTTTGATTCATTTTTTTGGATTTAATTTCGCATATCATTTTATCTTAAAATATAATTAAAATAATTATGACAGAATTATTCAACACTTTTTATTGATTATATTTACATTTCCGTAGTACATGCATATTTCTGCATTTGCTTTGACACCCACTTTCTGTATTATAAGGTAAGGATATTTTTACAGAATTTCAACATTTCAAGAATTTTAAACCTCTTGACTGGATTTAATTTTCATTTACTTCCTCAATATTTTCTTGTGTACTCAATTATTTACACTCATGTCCATAAATTAAGGATAGTGCAAAATCAGGCAAAGGAAGAGTTAGAAGCAAAACAAATTTGACTTATTTGTAAAGCTTATTTATTAAACAAAAAGTAAAGAGCAAAACAAGATGCTATATGCTTGATATTATTAAAAAATTAGCGATTTTGTCTCCCTGGAGCAAATTACAAAAAAAAACCTATTTACAAAAAACCAATATTACATGGTTGGCATGATTGTTAATACATTGTATGTCTCCCAGACGATGCAATACAGACCGTACAACGCCTAGGCATGCTGAGTATCAAATTATCGATCTGATCTTGGGGGATATTACACCACTCAAAACGCAATGCTCTCCGAAGTTCCGGTAGGCATGTAGGAGGAAGTTGACAGGCTGCAACTCGTCGGCCAAGCATGTCCCACACGTGCTCTACTGGATTCAAGTCCGGTGAGAATGCTGGCCAGCCCATACGGGTGATATCCTCCGATTGAAGGCATTCGCTTAGGATGTCTGCACGGTGAGGACGGGTGTTGTCATCCATAAACACAAATTGTGAGTCCAAGGCGCCCCGAAACAAACGTACATATCGTTCCAGAATGACGTCCCGATAGATTTGGCTTGTCATGGTTCCAATTTGAACATCCAGGCCAGTTCTGGAACCCAGAATAATTCCACCCCAAACGAGCACTCCTGCACCACCATAAAGGTGTCGTTCAATGATGTTTTCTTGGTGGTAACGGGTACCTGGAGCTCTCCATATGAAAGTCCGGCGAGAATCAGACTGCAAGCTAAACCTGGACTTGTCAGAAAACATCACACAAGCCCACTGTTGCGGTGTCCACAATGCATGCTCTCTACTCCAGGCTAACCGCAGGCGACAGTGAGTTGCAGTAAGTGGAACGCATCTGACAGGTCTACGAGCATATAGACCAATCTGCCCTAAGCGTCTGTACACGGTCTGCCTTGAAATTGTCTTACCAGTGGCTGAAGAGAGCTGACGAGACAGGTCTGAGGCTGTGCTCCGCCTGTTTCTTTTCGCAGTAACTGCGAAATACCGGTCCTCATTCGGCGTTGTAACTCTGGGGCGACCTGTGCTGTAACTTCTACTCACATTACCATCATCTTGGAATCGTTGTCAATGCCTGGAGATGACACTTTGGGCAATTCCAAGTTCGTCTGATACTTCCCTGTGGTTACGTCCACATTCCAGACGGCCGATAATTCTACCACGTAAAAAATCATCCAAATGCGTCCTTTGTGTCAGAACTATTCGGTTATTGCACTGAAATGCTTATAAAGCGCCTGCGAACAATTTTACTTCTTTGCCTGTATTCCTTATATATCACTCTCTTACACTCTCGTCGTTGTGACGTAACATCGGTGTCATCCGGTTACTTCCTGAAATTTGCGCATGATTCTTGAAGATGTGTGTAGTGATTTTACAGGTGATATATTTATTTTAAAGTTCGATTTCCGCGTGACTCCGAATTATCCTTAATTTATGGACATGAGTGTAATTCAATTCTTCTCATTATATTGCTTTTGCCATTCAATTTATTTTTTCAGTAATACATCTACCAGATGTATAGAATTTGAATTATTTACTATAATAAAATCTGAGAATTCCATCCATTTTATTACATATTGTGTGACTCATGCTTTTTTTCAAGCAAAGTTAGAAAGAAAGTGTTCATTCGCAACTTAGTCATATGACTAACAACAAAGCAGTCTGCATAATCAAGTTTCTAGCAATTTAGCCATTTTCATACGATCAATAACGCTTATAAAAATGGCTACACTCGAAAAATAAATAAACGACATGTTTATGAAATGCATTTAGATGTTATATCTAAGCAAAAAACTAATGAAATTAAGGAGAATGTCTAAATATAAATGGCTTCTCTCCTAGTTCAGTAATTCTATTATAACATGAAATAAAACAGGTGTGGGAATAAGTATGAAACAAAACCCTAAAAAAAGAGGATTTTATCAGAATGCATGATGGCACAAGCCTACGTAAAATATTGTGCTACAGCTTACATGATCACGATAATGAGAATATAAATATGAAATTTTTGTTTTCAATCTAGAGTTACTAAATTAGCAATTAAATATTTATGTAGGAATATGTAAACTGCGAAAAAAATGGAACAGTTCTATATCTCTCGTTCTACTGCCCGATTGACAAAATTCACATTGTCTCTAAAGCCTCACATTTTCTCTAAAATCTTTTACATGTCTCTAAAGCGTGACTTAGGATATATATTAGACTTATATAAAGCATCGTTCTGACATAGGTATTTTGAGAAAAAAAATCGGACTTTTTCTGGAATTATATACCAGGTTTTTTTCCATATTTCGATTCTACGACTCAAATTATGCCTATATATTAAATGTTTTAATTTTTGGGGAGAACTTTATGAAGAAATTTAAAAATTTAACTTAGCGCATTTTTTTTAGTTTAAGACAAGAATAATTCACTTGAGGAATGTCCTACTTTATATAACCTATTTTTCTTTCATTTTTACTTCCTTGTACGAAGTAAAAAGGAAGTATTGTAATCGCGAAAAATTTCGGATATCATATTTAAACGAAAATATCCATTTTGACAGCTATCGAATGTAATTTAACGATGTTTTTGCATGACATCTGTATGTAAGGACAGAATAAAAGACTCTTTTCCCCCCTAAAAAATTATAAAATTGATTTAAAATGGATTCTAAACGTATTTTTTGTTACGTGTGTTCGTACGTATGTATGAATGTATCTCGCATAACTAAAAAACGAGTAGCCTCAGACAGTTAAAATGTTGTGTATAGGACTGCTATAACATGCAGATGTACACCTCCTATTTTGTTTCAATCGGCCGCACTAAAAGTATATAAATATATGTATACATATATATATATATATATATATATATATCCACTCTGTTACTCAGCTCAGTAAGCTCAGTATTTTTAATTTTATATGTTGGTAAATTGCGCATTTTTTGCTTTAAAATGATTGAATTATGTTGTTTTTATCTTCCGGTTAAACTTTTTATGCCTTTAGTAAATCTTCATACAAAATTTGTAGAATTATCAACAATTTAAAAGTTATTCAGAAGTCAAAACAACAAAAATCAGCGTAATATTCTCAATATTTTCACAGGACTAGTTTCGATGGTTTTTACCGAACCATCACCCTCAGCTGCGAAACCGTAAATGAAGAAGATCGGAAATAATGATTAGATAAGATAAGAAAGCCTGAACAAGAATAAGCACGTGGCGCCATCTGTTGGTGAAACCAGAGCTAAAACATAATTTCTTTAAAGGCCGAAGGCAAAATTGAGATTGGAATTATCGTTAACTAGAACAGAAAGATTTTTTTGAATGTGAAATGCCTCTAGAAAATCCAGTTCTCCAATGGAAGATGTTTTTTGAATAATTTTGGCAGCAGAAAAATTGAAAATGTGATTACAGAAGACTTCTTCTGGAGCAACAGAAGACTTCTGAGTTTCCTTTTTTCTAACATATGCCTCATGTTCTTTGACGCGAAATTTTAAGGCTCTTTTAGTTTGGCCAATGTAAATTAAACCACATTGGCAAGGAATCCTATAAATCCCCCAGGAATTCATATCCGGAACGGGGTCCTTGAGTATGGAACTCGGAATTTTATTGATGGGAGAATAAACGACTCGAAAGTTAAATTTCTGCAAAATATGTGCAACTTTATAGCTAACTGATGGAAAGAAGGGAATGACAACAGAATTTTTATAATCTCCTAAAACAAGAGTGTGCCTTTTAGTGTGTTGAGAAGAGAATTTTTTAACTGCTTGATTAATAATGTTGGGTGAAAAGCCCCGGTCAATAGCTATTGCTTTTAAATAATTTAGTTCTTTATCAAGGGATAGTTTGGAGGAGCAAACTTGAAGAGCACGGAAAACATAGGAATAAAATGAAGCTAACTTTTGTTTAGTCGGATGACATGATTTAAAGTGTGGTGGAAGGCAAACCGATGAAGGTTTACGGTAAACCGTAGTACTGAAGTCGTATGTGTTGCGTGTGACTAGAATGTCGAGAAACGGAAGAGAATTGCAAGTCTCAACTTCAAAAGTGAACTGAATAGCAGGATCAATAGAATTCATTGTTGAAAGAACTTTATTTAAATCATCTTTATTACCTTCAAACAGGGTAAAAGTATCGTCTACGTAGCGGAACCATACAGGGAAGTTTAAAATTTCAAACAATCTTGATTCATAATAATGCATGTAGATATCAGCCAGGATGGGACTGAGGGGGCTTCCCATGGCTAATCCCTCAGTTTGCTTGTAATATTTATTTTGGAAAACAAAATGTGTTTGTTTCAAACAGAGTTGAGTGAGAGAAATTAGCTCATCAATTTCCATGCAAGAGAAATGAAATTCGCGAAGTCTGGTTTCTAGACATCTTAATGCACCCTCCACTGGAACATTGGTGAATAATGATTTTACATCAAAAGAAACCATGAGTAAATTTCTAGGAGAAATGTTTTTAATCTTTTTTACAAATTCTATTGAATTTTTTACGGTGTAAATGTTATTGTCTAATAGAGTTGAAAATCTGGAAACTAAATATTTAGCTAATGGATACGAGGCAGTACCTAAATTTGAAACAATAGGGCGGAAAGGAATACCACTTTTATGAATTTTGGGCAGAGCATATAATCTGGCACAATTCGCAACCGATGGGATAAGCGAATGTTTTAAGTTGCTTGAAATAATTTGTGAAGATTTAATCGCAGTTTTTATTTTTGACAGGTCCGAAGGTGAAGGATCTTTAGGGATCGGAATATATGGTCCTTCGTTTAAGAGTTTGGTGACACCATCGATGTAAGTGTTTTTATCCATGACGACTATCTGGCCACCTTTGTCGGCCTTTGAAATGATAATATTCGGGTTAGAATGAATTTCGCGCATTGTAGTTCTTTCTCTCGCAGTTAGATTTGGTTTCAAAGGTTTATTATTGAATTTAACATTATGAGCGATAAGATGTCTAATCATTTCTTTCTGTGAATCTGAAATTTTGCTGAACTTGAAAGCTTTTTCGATAGGAGCTAAAATCTTTGGAATTGACGGCTTACAGGTTTGCGAGAAGTTAAAATTATATTTTAGAATTCTCTCTTGTTCATCTGATAAACTAACATTAGAAATGTTAACTATTGGCCTAATGTTGACAATGGGAAGATTTTTTGAACTGCTTGAACTGGAAGACTGTAAAAGAAGTTTTTCGAATTTAACTGCAAGGGTGTTTTTATGACGGCTAACTGCGTTCTCCGTTCTAGACCAAGACTTTTGTTCAAGGGCAGTAAATTTTGGATATGTATTAGCGAGTTCCAGATGAAGCTTATAGAGCTCGTGTTCAATTTTGGACAGTTGTTGACGTGTATCCCTTATGATGGACCGAAGTAAGGCAAGCTTGCAATTTAACAGAATTCTTGAAATGCGACTGGAAGGTTTTTGATTACATTTGATTTGAATGAAATTAGGAATCAATTTTTTACGTTTACACTTAAGTAAAAAGTCAAGATGATTCAGGAATTTTTGCCGTTTCAGGCGTAATTTAGTGAAACGAATAACGGATGAAGGCATGATAAACAATGCAAGAAATTAAACTAAATTAACTAACCAATGATACTCAAGGACTCAAGGACCCCGTTCCCATACTCAAGGACCCCGTTCCGGATATGAATTCCTGGGGGATTTATAGGGTTCCTTGCCAATGTGGTTTAATTTACATTGGCCAAACTAAAAGAGCCTTAAAATTTCGCGTCAAAGAACATGAGGCATATGTTAGAAAAAAGGAAACTCAGAAGTCTTCTGTTGCTCAACATTGTTGGTCCGAAAATCACATTTTCAATTTTTCTGCTGCCAAAATTATTCAAAAAACATCTTCCATTGGAGAACTGGATTTTCTAGAGGCATTTCACATTAAAAAAAATCTTTCTGTTCTAGTTAACGATCCTAATTCCAATCCAATTTTGCCTTCGGCCTTTAAAGAAATAATGTTTTAGCTCTGGTTTCACCAACAGATGGCGCTACGTGCTTATTCTTGTCCAGGCTTTCTTATCTTATCTAATCATTATTTCCGATCTTCTTCATTTACGGTTTCGCAGCTGAGGATGATGGTTCGGTAAAAACCATCGAAACTAGTCCTGTGAAAATATTGAGAATATTACGCTGATTTTTGTTGTTTTGACTTCTGAATTAGTTTCGTTCGGCGTGTTATTGTGTCTTAATTTAAAAGTTGTTTAAGTGCGGCTAAGCCTAATTTTTCGTGGCCGCCATATTTGTTTATTCTTGAAACTTAAGGAGAACAGTGGATTTGTTGCCAATCTAGAGAAACTAAGACACAGATAACTAAACAACAAAAAAGATAACGCTTTTTTTATTATTGCGAATTAAATCATGCTTAATCCATTCTGGAATTTATTCGAGGAACTGTTTAAGATTTACTTCCTTATTTTTAAAATAGATGTTTTGAGTTTCTATGCACTTTTACATTGTCGCGAAGTGAGATCTGAATTAACTGAATAAAAAAATACTGAATCGTCTGTGAAAAATTTCTTTCTTTCTTTCTTTTTTTTTTTTTTTTTTTTTTTTTTTTTTTTTTTTTTTTTTTTTTTATTTTTTTTTTTTTTTTTTTTTTTTTTTTGTTTAATTTATTTTTTACGTTGTTTTAGATTTATCATTGTATTTGAATAGAACATGTGGAAACGATTAAATAATTCTTCAGATGATATACCTAATTTTCGTGCATTCTGAGTTGTAAAATGAATGAGATGTAACTCCAGAGTGTCGCTACCGTAAACAAATATAGTGCATTTTAAAGAGAGTATTTATTCTATTGTGGCTTATGCACTATCGACGAAGTAGATTAATCTACTTCGTCCAATTCCGACTTAATTCAATCCAATAAATTTAAATGAAATGCAAAATGCGTATAATTTAATATTCAGTACAAAGAAGTACACATCGGATTTTTTTCATAGTAAAGAAGCGGAAAAAAAGGCATCGTTCATACTTTCAAATAATTTCAACAAAATGCGTAAACCACATTTGACGTTATTATCGTTTATAACAAATGTGCCAAATTTCAAAATGTGCCAATATGTAAGTTCACGTATATCTTAGGAAATTGTGAATAAAAAACTTAAATTTTCACAACGATTTTAAGTTGATGGTAAAAATTTTATTTATAATTCAAAGTGTTTTTCGAAAAATGTATAAAAATTATATAAAAATAAAAATTTTCAAAAGCAAAAAATAATAGATGAATATTTTTGGAAAGAACGTAAATTTCCAAACATGAAAGGAATAATCGAATAAGTTTAATATAAAAAAGAGATATTAATAAATATATATCAAATTTAATTAACATGAAGGAGCTAAAATTTTGAGAGCTAAATTTTTAAAAGTGCGATTTTTACAAAAGTTCGCGGTTTGGCACAATTTGAGTCGTAGAGTCGAAATATGGTAAAATTGGCATGTCATTTCAGAAAACGCCCGATTTTTTTTCAAAATACCTATATATTAGAACAATTTTATATATAAATGTAATAAATATCCTAAGTCGCGCTTTCGAGACAGAAAAAACGCAATTTGAATTTCGACAATCGGTCTACTAGAACGGAAGATATACAACCGTCACCCCTTTTTTCCCCCCGTAGTGTGCATAATTGTGGTCAAATAAATAAAAATAATATTTCGTGAAGTGAGTAATCCACCTGATTTATTTTCTTAGGGAATGAGCAAAAACGGAAATCCAGTTATTATAATTTAGTCAATTTGATTATCTTCTAGAGTAAAAAGAGTAACCAAATAAATTCCAAGCAGATGCAAAAGCTTCATCCAAATAACACAAAATGAGTACCAGATTCTCCGATTTAAGCCATATCAAAACCCGGAAAAGTGAATGCATATGATCAAAAAGTAGTATAAAAAAGAAATCAAAATAAATGCTAAGAAAAATTTGCGATTAGACAATGGTGTGGTTAACGCATGTAGTCCGAGCAGAAAAAAGTTAGTCATACTCTTACAGACCCATAATAAAGGCCTGATTGTATTTCCTCCGTTTTCTCTAAGAACTCATGAAAACAACCCGAATAGCAACAATTCAACAAACAAAGCAAGCAATTCTGCATAGAGTTTTCCTGGTTTTTCTCGAGTGCAAAGTGAGTAAAAGTCAATTTTGCTTAGAAAATACTCCATAAAGACATCTATGCCCTTAAGCAGATAGTCCTCTTATGCTTTGCCGCAATAAACTGATCTCACCTAGCCTAATTAACCCTGAAAAAAAATTGAAAGTTTTTAGATTCTACATTACGCCCAAAGGGACGTATTTTTAACGTTTTGTGTGTTACCTTTATTTATTAAATATCATGTTCTTTGCACATAAACCACAAAATTCGATTGAACTGCAATATCGCAAAATAATTTTAAAATGAGCGTATCTTTAGAATTTCAGATACACAGTCTCGCGCGCTGGAGATAAAAATGTGCTTTTTTTTCGTCAGTGTTGCCATTGCTCGCTTTGAAATCGTTCAGTTTGTTAATCCAAAATTCGTTAAAGTGTTGTTACAAAATATGAAATAAATAATAAAATGAATTCTAAATTAGGGCTTCCAGATGCCGGTGGAAGATTACATTATTCAAAACTGGATGGCTCTAGGTACCGTTGTTTTATCACGATGCGAGAAACGTACATACATTTATGCAAATTGTTCGTCACTTAATTTCTTTAAATATAGCGCAGGACGATAATGTTTGGTGGCAACAATTTGAAAAGTGATACGCCGTTTTTAGTGATTGAACGTAAAATGCCAAAATGAAATTAATAGTCCTTGTGGCCAAATTTGCCCTTTGGACCCCAAAAAAACACATGCAGGAAATTTTTAAGAGCTTGAAAAGAAATGATGAAACGCTCTTGTTACAGAAAAGAAGTATGCATATACCTACCCAATCATATTATACCTACCCAATGATATTATACCTACCCAATGAAGAAAGTTTAAACTAGGAGCATATTAAAAGACAGATAAGAGAGCAATTTTCTATTACTTTAAAGGTGTTTGATATTCATTGTGAAGGCTCGTTTCTTCTCCATTTGTGTGATTATTTCCAATCACTTTTATGATCCAAGTGTATTTACAGTCTCGAATATTTATTTCAATTTTTAACATCTCTAGTTTTTATTAATTTTTTCTTCATCTCTTTAAATATTTATTTGTTGCAATTATTCATATTTAATTGTGCAATTTATTTATACTCATTCTATCTGTCTTCTTCTATCTGTCTGCATTTTAGAAGTTAATCCCTGGAGTTGATTATAAATAAACCAGGGATCTGAAAATAAATACTCGCGTCCCAGGTGCAAAGTCTAACTTTTCAATGCCGTTATCATAAAAAAGCTTAATATAACCTTGTAAGTTTTGAATTAAAAGTGTGTCAGGATGCCAAGAGCAAAAATTATCAAAATAATTCTCAATTAACCTTAATACTATTTAAGTAGCACCTTTTTCACACTCTAGCATGCAACTAATGTTAATATCTGTCAGAAGAAAAATAAATAGATGACAGCTGCGTGTCGCCAAATTTGAAAGTGTACCTTTTCTACAACTCGATAAAGGAACAAGATAATACTTAGTTTAGGGAGAATATACAATTCCTTAAATAATTACTTTTCTTCTTAGCTTATGTTGTGACAGAAAAGCCTGCTTACTGCTTAAATTAAAACAGAGCAAAAGAAATGTTTAACATAAGAGGACAAGATAAAAAATTTTAATGCGTCACATTGTGAGTAAGATATGCATCAACAGCAAATTAACATTTTTGAACAAACACAGTTGTCAAAATTTATATTTAATAATCTATTTAAAATGAAATAGTAAGTCTAATTGGTTTAGTGAGTCGCTTGCTCTTTCTGAGGTTTAATAAAATACTACTAAATATGGAATAAAATTTCAGCCAAATACATTTATTTTTTATTTATCTGTGGATTAAAAATTCAGTATCCGTTTTGAGTTAGTATTAAATACATTTGTCATTAGTTCTTAAATGGTTTTTAAAAGCACAGATAAAATTGCCTTTGCTGCATAATATGACCAAAAAAGAAAACAAATAAATTAATTATTTTTCATTTGCTAGCAACAAGTGTTTAATTATTAAGAATGTGACATATTAATAAAGATGCCTCGCCTTGCTCGTCATGGCCTAAAAACTGACAAATATGTACTGTGCTTTATTTATTCTGTTACATCCGACTGTCTTCATTTATTTCGTTTGTAACCTTGTTTTTGCAGTCCTTTTGTATTTACTTCGCTTTAAAAAGAAAAAATTAAAACACCGTTAAACTTTGCCTTGTACTATACAGCAAATTAATTACCCAAAGCAAGAACTTGGGTCATCAAATGAAAGAGCTAGGATTAAAAAGTACAAGTTAAAAAACAATCATGGTCATTTAATTCTGTTTGTAACAAGGATAAAGAACGCTTACTATGTTTGCCCTATTGGCGATTTCCTAGTAAATTTGGATGCCTGTTTAAAAAGCATTTAATTGTGTTTCTGAAAGACTAAAAATATACACTAAATAAACACCTGTATTACTTCATTGGCATTAATTAGCAGCCTTAAAAAAGAAAGAATAGAAATTCATTTATCTTACTTCGTGTTTCATTAATAGTTAGTAACTCTTACATAAGAATTTTAATTTGATCAAATAAATGTTTAATTTTATCAGCTATAAGAAGTAACGAATGTCATCAAATATTGAGATGCTATTTCTGAGACATGTTTCGAAATCTAAGCCCTTTTAAGTTTCCAAAATTCTGATAACTATGCTATTCAGTTGTAGGGATTTATATTTATTTTAAATAACCAGTTTAATTTAATTTTACGTTGCTTTCCTACAAGCCTTCATTTCTTTAATTGTCAATCGCAGAATATTTAAATTTGAAAACGCGCGTGAAGTAATGCAAATTCTACCTTGAGAAGAACAACCGAATTCTAGAAGGGGAAGTTAGAGAGTGTGGGCGAACACTGTGCTTATGTAGCATGAGGTTCTGCTTAGCATTTATTGCTGGTTAACGGGGCGTAACAGTATTACTTTGCTACCACTAGATTTTCAACGCTTCTTTAGGAAACAAGGCATTCTAAACCCTGTAGCGTAATTCTGTTACTGGTTAATATTTTCGAATTTTTTTAATTTTAGTTCTTGTTATTTGAGTTACCGCCCGAGTGAGGCATAGTGTGTTAGCGTCAAGTCGATACGCTATGAATTTTAAAAGAGTTAGTAAAGGGTTCTTTTACCTTTCTCTTGTGTGGTTTCTACACGCATCTGAGCTGTTACATTACAAGATAGACCAGAGGGTCCTACAAAGTCATTATCCTTACTATGTTCAGGCCCACCAGCGACCGAGCGGTAAAGTCGCTGAAGACTGCTAGTTGCGTTCGAGTCCCGCGAACGGGCTGGCTTCATGGGCGCTTTCGTGTCTTTCCTAATGTGTCACGTGTCAGTTTCCTTTAGAACGTCCTCCACGAAGGCATCCTTCCCTTTAGGCAGAGAGCCCTCGAGTCTTTGCCGTAATAATATAAACCAAACCAACATTAATATATTCATTTCTACTTATTTCCTATAGAAGTGCATGAATGTGTAACGAATTAATAAAAATAAAGGTATTTAATCCTAAACGGAAATAATAGTTTTTTAATATAACAAATAATGTTTCAGTTCTATGTTCTTAAAATTATCCAGTTTTCGATGAGGTAAACATAAGAAACGTGTTTTGTGCTTCTTTCGGATAAATTCTGCTATTACTTGCGATTAGATTTATTAGGTTAACTACTGCTTGTAAAATGTTTTGTACTGTTCGAAACCGAATAGGCTAAATCTAACTGAAATTTAGAATAATGAATCTAAAATGCATTCAGTATTGCTAAAGACTCATAGGAATTTTATGAAACTTGATTTATAAAAACGTTTGAACTAATACGAATATTCGTAGGAAATATAACACAGTTTTTGATTATCTTGTGAAAAATTAATGCATTTAATTAATTTTATAATCTTTTAATAATTAAGTAAATACTTATTGTACTTTCGCAGTCTAGGTTTCAAGAATAAAAGTGATAAATTGAACAAAATATGACCTTGAAAATTCCTCGAATTAAAAGACCGAATTTGAAAGTATACGCAGAGAATTCTTTAGATGATATTTCAATGTTAAACTGCGTCCTTTTGATTTCGACTGTAGTAAATATAGGTGAAGTAAATATATGTGATATATCATATAGTAAACATATGGTATTTTTAGTCCAAAGGGGCAATTTTCCCAGAAGGACTATTAATTTCCTTTTGGCCTTTTGCGTTAGTTAACTATAAATGTTGGTTCACTTTTCAGATTGTTGCCACCAAATATTAGAATCCTGCACTATATTTCAAGAAATTAAATAGTGAAGAATCTGTATAAATGTATGCTTCTTTCTCGCATTCTGATAAAACAACGGTACCTAGAGCCATCAAATTTGAATAACGTAATCCTCCACCGAATATGGGCATATGAAAGCCCTAATTTGGAATTTAGAATTTATTTTATTATCTATTTCATATTTTGTCAGAGATTAAAGAATTTTTGATTAGCAAACTCAGTGATTTCAAAGTCAGCATTGGCAAAACTGTACGAAAAAAAAATTATCTCCAGTGCGTGAGACTGTGTATCGGAAATTCTAAAGATTTGCTCTTTTTAAAACTATTTTGCGATATTGCTGTTGAACTGAATTTTATGGTTTAAGTGGGAAGAACATGATATTTAATAAATAGAGGTCAACACAAAAGGTTAAAAATCGTCCTTTTGGGCGTAACATAAAATCTGAAAGCTTTCAGACATTTTTTAAAAAATGTTATTACATTTTTTTTCTACTTTGTAGTTAATATATGTGAAACTACATTACATTATCTCCCCTAAAAGAACTGTCAGCCATATTTGATTCACTTTTTTCCAGTTGATACTGACCTGTGTGTAATAATGTTTTTGCTTCAGAAATAACTAAGAAACTTTCACGAGCGTAGAGAAAAGTTTCAACTCACGCAACTCATTCATAAGCAAATGATATGTGTCATTTTATTATATTATACTGATGAAACAGAATACCATGAAATTTACATCTTCGCAAATTCAAGCTGAGTTTTACTTTCATAGCAATAATAGTAATTCATCGGAAAGCTTTATTTTTCATCAGATCGCTGCTATAAAATTCAGCCTAATCTTTTAGTTATGCATTCCCAAAGGTCTAGTAATCATCTAGAAATTAAATGGAAATCTGTATTGAAAATAAATCGCAGTTTTCTTTTCTTTTAAAAATTCATAACTTCGCGTGATGAGAAACTACGCTTTAGTTTATTGTGCATTTTAATAAGCGCTGAATCGAATCCAGAATTTTATACTAGGGTAAGGGAAAAAGCCATTATATGTAACCTATTTGTTATCACCTTTGCGTTTCTTTGAATATTTCTCTTCCAGAACACATTCGTATGCCTAACACAATTGTTTTTAGGGTTTCTGTCCATTCAGTGTTCTTCTGTTAACTTCAGACTCCGTCAGAAAATTATACAATTAAAATGTGTTTACTTCAGCTGAAGTTTAGACCAACATGTAGGAAATACAAGAATATTTAAATCTGGATCTACTTTGAGGAGATAGGGTTTAAATACTGAGTTCTAGAAAGGAACGTTAGAGAGTGTGGGCGAACACTGTGCTCTTGTAGCTTGAGCTTCTGCTTGGAATTTACTGCTGGTTAATGTGGCGTAACAGCTATTACTTTGCTGCCACTATATTTTCAACACTCTATTAGGAAACAGGATAGTTTGAGCCGTGTGGCGTAATTCTACTACGTGTTAATTAATATCTTCAGATTTTTAGTTTAGTTTTTGCTATTTGGGTTACCGCCCGACTGAGGCGTAGTTTGTTAGCGTCAAGTCGACGCATTGGGAATTTTAAAAGAGTTAATAAAGGACTCTTTTCACCCTTTCCTGTGTGGTTTCTACACGAATCTCAGCTGTTACACTACAAGAGAGACCAGAGGGTCTTACAAATTTAAATTTATAAAATTAAAAATGAGGTCAGGTTTCCAACTTGCCTAACTCCAGATATTCCTAGTTATCCGACAATTCTTGGCTTTTTCAAAATCAACGAAATCAAGCATAATTGTACATTTATTCGGTTTCAAGGGCATATAAAACGAAATCTTTAAATGGAACGAAAAAAATTGCTTAAAAGGAAAAATTAGAGGAAAACGAGATTGGCGTAAATTTTATGTAAAAATTCTATCAGTTTCCAGAGCAACTGATGTAGCTCGTTCTTCACTAGGGACGAAAACAAGAGTTAAAAAAAATCTGAAAGCCTTCAGATTTTATATTGCCCCCAAAGAGGCGCTTTTTTAACGTTCTGTGTACTACCTCTGTTTTCTATATATCATGTTCTTCGTACTTACACCACATAAAACTGAATTCAAAAACAACATCACAAAATATTTAAAAACAGCATATCTTTAGAATTTACGATAAGAAGTCTCTCGCTATGGAGCTAAAAATGTTTTTTCCGCACAAGTTGTTGCCATTCCTCCCTTTGAAATCAAGTTTGTTAATTAAAAACTCGTTGAAGTTTTACAAAATCTGAACTACACAATAAAACAAATTCGAAATTCAAAATTCGGGCAGCCATATATCCATAATCGGGTGGAGGACTATTCAAAATTTGATAGCTCTAGGTACCGTTATTTTCTCACAATCCTAAAAACATGAATATATACATGAAAATGATTCACTATTTAATTTCTTTAAATAAAATACAGCAGGATAATATTTGGTGGCAACAATCTGAGAAATGATTCAGACTTTTATCGTGATTCAATGCAAAGTCCCATTTTGAGACTAACAGCTCTTCTGGGCTAACACTCCTTTTTGTTAAAAAAGGGGGAAGAAAGATATTAAGAAAAGAGAAAAAAAGAAGTGGCGTGTTTCTGTGTCATATGAACTTTAAATGAATTTAGATAAACATACATGAAGTGCAAGATGCCTTTTAATATTCACCAAATAGGTGGGTTATTAACATTAATGGAAAAGCAGTTATATACTGGACTTATTATTCTTCATTTACTTAATAAGTAGAATACTTAACTGAAAACGTTAGGGTATTTTCTACTATTAAACTAAATAAACGCTAGTCCGTTACTTAATTCTCTCTCCAGGGAAACAAAATTATCATAAAAATATAATGCGGTGAGTTTTCATTATTGTGAATACCTTAATTCTTAAAGATATGAATCATTTTTAATGCGCATTAACATTAGATGTAAAATGTTAATTTTTATTTAGTTAAGATATTGATTAAAAGGAATACGTTTAACTCTGAAAGGCAAAGTTTATAGTATTAGGAAACTGAGAAAAGGTAAAACAAGAGCTAAGCTTGCACATAACGGGTATTGGAATGTCAGCTAGATCTGGAATGGCAACAATTTAATCTGATGTATACACCACATGACTTCCTTGTACGGAATTTTAAATTATACACATTTTGCATTTAATTTAAACTTATTGGATTGAATTAAATCTACTTCATCGATAGGGCACAAACCACAATAAAATAAACTCACTCTTTAAAATTAACTATATTTCTTTACCACAGCGACACGCTGGCTCTAGGTCAACTAAACAACATTATATCATCTCATTCATTTTATAACTCAGAATGCACAAAAATTATGAATATCATCTGAAGAATTACCTAATAGTTGCTTTTATTCAAATACTATGATAAATCTAAAACGATGTATAAAAGAAATTAAAAAAAAAGAAAGAAAGAAAAAGAAACAGTTTTCACAGACGATTCAGTTCTTCTTATTCAATTAATTTAGTTCTCACTTCGCGACAAGGCAAAAATACATAAAAGCTCAAAATATCTATATAGAAAATTACAAAGTAAATCTTAAACACTTATTTCCTGGAATAAATTCCAGAATTAATTTAACTCGCAATAATAAAAGAAGGAGTTATCTTTGTTGTTGCGAAGCTTAACTTCTCTAGATTGGCAACAAATCCATTATTCTGCTAAGTTTCAAATGTGTAAACAAATACGGCCGCTATGGCTAAACAAATTAGGCTTATCCGCACTTCAAGAACTTTTAAATTGTTGATAATTGTACAACTATAATATGCAAGTTAACTAAAGGCATAATAACCTTAACCGGAAGATAAGAACAACATAATTGAATCATTTTTAAAAGCAAAAAATGTATAGTTTACAAGCATATAAGAATAAAGAAACTGAGCTTACTGAACCGAGTAATAGAGTGGATATATATTTACGTATATTTATATACTTTTGGTGCGGCCGATTTCAACCAAAACAGAAGTTGCACATCTACATGTTATCGCAGTCTTATATACAAAATTTCAATGTTCTGAGGCCACTCGTTTTTGAGTTATGCAAGATACATACATATATACGTACGTACGAACAGACGGCACAAAAAAGGTCTCTTCAGAATCCATTTTAAATCAGTTTTATAATTCTTTTTGGGAAATAAAGCCCTTTATTGTACCCTTACGTACAGATATCACGCAAAAACATCGTTTAATTGCATTCGATAGCGGTCAAAATGGATGTTTTCGTTGAAATATGATACCCAAAATTTTTCGTGATTATGATACTTCTTTTTTACTTCGTACAAGTAAGTCAAAATGTTAAAAATCTGTTTATCTGTTTTTAAAACAGCTCTTATTTCTTGTTAAAAAGGGAAAGTTAGGGAAAGTTTTATTTATTTATTTACATAAATAAAAATTTCATCCATTATTTCATAGTACAATGGAATAGAAATGTGGTGTGTCGTTAAGGAAATACAAAAAAAAAATTCTTTATTTGATTTGTGAAAATATATTTTCCGTAAATAACAGTTCACCTTAACGGTACAGTTATAACTGAAATCAAATAAGTTAAATGGAAACGTTCACTAATTCTAGCGCAATGGATGTGCAGTTGACTTACCTAAACAGAAATTTTTCAAATATTCGGAAGAGTTGTGATTCCCATTTATTTAGATTATCTGGAGTTTTACTCTAAAGAATTTCGCATACGTTACAGATAACTGCCTTGATACAGACTGCTCACTGCCATATAAGACATAATTTATTTGTACAACTTTAATAATATTTCGGCTTTCACAGAAAGGCCACGTTATTTCATTACCCCTAATTCAATATGCTTGAAACGTTTGCATTGCATAGTTGATTAAAATGTCGTTTTGAATAAACATTCACTTTGACTGCATGTCAGGAAATTAACCACCAGAGTTTACTTTCCCAAACCGACTACTCATCGCCAACTATTTGACACTAGTTTTGTCTGAATTCGATTGCAGCTAAAATTCATGAGATACTTGCTCTATCAGATAAGTAATACAGCATGTGCTGATGTTCTAATGGAATACAGTGGTATAGTTATATCTCAGAATATTTGTAATATATATGGAAAGATGTTCTATATTTTCCACTGTTTCGCTTTGTTCTGTGTTATTACTTCCGGAATTACATCTTGAGAATGTTTGATTTAGTTAAGGAAAGTGTTTAAGAGAGACTTTTGTGGTTAAAATATAATTTAAATTTTCATTGCCATACTAAAGTAAGGATGGATAATGTATGCAGTTGGCTGTTCTTTCGACTTCTGTTAGCAAATAAATCCATTAAGTAAAATAAATTAAGCATGAAGTTCGTTTTCTACTTAAATTTTTTTAACGTCTGTGTTGATGTATTGCGAATAAGTATGACTTCTAAATACTGAAATTATCATAGATAACTATGATTTCTTAATTACTGTCTAATTGCAGATAAACAAGACGTCATCATTTGAAATATAGCCAGCTTCCAATTTATCAGGAAATAACGTCACAATTAACTCAAAATCACAATTAATCCGAAGGTACTGTAAAAACACAGGAAAGAAGATTACTTCAAATTATATCAGTAATTAACACGAAAAATCCAATTAACAATTAACCTATTTTCTCCTCATTTTATAATGCTTGTTTCTTGTTTTCATTGCTCTTGTATTACAAGAGCTAATATGAAGTAGCATATTACTATTTGATTTAATTTGAGCAATTTATGTTTATTCACTTCATATTATGTAATACAGTCCCAACAGCTTGTTAAAATACCTTCCGTTCCAGGCGCATTTGAGTTTTCTAAGCAGCTGAATTTTATAAACGACGGCTTGCGTATTGCAAATGGTGATATCAGTTTTAAACGTCTCAAGTGAATTCATAACTAGCAAATAATTCGGCAATTGATTTTAAAGTAATTGAAAATTAAATTGTATATGCAATTTTGAAATTCATTTTTTATGAAAATATTTTTATATGTACGTTGTTGATAAAATTTCACCTTTTGCTAAACACTATTCTGTGTTCGATTCATACTGCTCAATAACAGTATGTCAATCGTAGTTTTGATTTCGCAAATATGTTAATAGTGTTTTTGATCAGTATATTTTAATTCAATAGTTTTTCATAGAATTGTCATCATCTTTTTCTGCATCGTTTTCACTGTCAGTTTCTGCAATTAGTTTTCCACTTTTGCAGATCTTCATAACATCCCTCACTAATGTCTCAAAATTATCTAGAATTTGCATTTCCTCTGAGGGTTCTTCTACATAAAAGCTGCATTTTCTAAAAATTTAGATGATTTTTAAAAAATTAATCCCTACATTGACTGTAATATACATGACCTCTAGCAGAGATATCGATGTACATATCTCCTTCGAAGTATTTGCATTTTCATAAAGTTCAATCCTTTTCATCATCTACTGAACATTCTTTTTGTAATGACATTTAAAAGCTTTTATAATACTCTAAAACTAAAGGCTGAGTAAAAAAAGCTGTTTTTGCAGGAAGAAATAATAAACATCAGGAAAGATGAGAGGTGTGCGTGCTGCACAGTTATCTAATTATTAAAGCGACTTTTTTCTATTCAGTTCGCCGTCCCATTTCCAAGAAGTAAAAAAAAATAAATGCAAAATTCCTACTTTCTTTTGCTGCTATGATAGTCGAAAAGTAAATTCTTGACTTCTTTAAAACAAATCTGAGTTAAACGAACACGGCGAATAACGATGGTTGGAGGAGTTAAATGAATAGGGATCTGAGTAAAATTTATAAATGCGTAGGACCAGTTTCGAAAGTTTAAGTATAGAACCTAATTCTTCAGCTGCAGAACTGCAAATGTCAAAACAGAAGCCAGTAATGAGATAAAATTAGGCCATAAGGCTTAGAGAAAGGAAGTCAAGCTACAGGCGCCATCTGTTTTTGAAAAATGAAAACAAACATGTAATAATTTCCTTAAAAGCTGAGGGTAAAGATGGACTGAAATTGGGCTCATTAAGTACAACGGAAATACTTTTATGAATATGAAACGCCTCTAGAAAATCTAATTCGCCAACGGAAGATGTGTTTTTAGTAATTTTGGTTGCAGAAAAGTGGAAAATGTGATTTTCTCACCAACGGTGCTGTGCAACAGTGGAATTATGCATTTCCTTTTTTCCTGACATAAACTTCACGTTCCTTAGTGCGAAATTTTAAGGCTGACTTAGTTTGGCCAATGTGAATTATACCACATTGCGTAGGAATCCTGTATCCTGTATCCGAGGAGTTCATATCTGAAATGGCGTGCTTAAATATTTAAGTTTATCTTAATCGATCTCCGATTTCATAATTATACACATAGCGCTTTCATTGCTTTTACTTCAAACTACAATTATTACCTTCTTTCATTAAAAAAGATTAATATACCGTAATGCTAAGAAACATTTTATGAATGGTTTTCATAACCCTTTATGAACATAATGTGTCTATCACAAAGGGAAGATTTTGAATATGGAAACCTTGAAAGAGGGGATACACAATTTGCACTTCCTCATCCTATTAGCTTGCAATCGGAAAGAAACTCTCACTCATTTATCCTACCTGGAAGCTAGACAATTATTTTTGTTAACCTTAAGGCAAGGAAAGTTTGCCCCTCTGAATTCCCGTGCGGACAAAAAAAAAAAAAAAAAAAAAAAAAAAGAGGGACTGGGGAATAGGAAAGTTTCTGTCAAACCCGAAGCACTAATTATCTGAACGATAAAGCTACGGATCACATTACATTAAACTGATGGACTACAAAAATCTTTGATCGGTACAAGTAGGATAATCTGACACTGAAGTGTCAGTCTTTTGACAGTTTGAGTTTAATAAGCGGCAGATTTTATATTAATTAATATGTCATTGGTTTGGATTCTTTAAATTTGAATATAATAAGCGGTTCATTAACCAATGAGTTGAATAATTGGCGGTCACTGTATTATGTTACATATTACTGTGGGTAAAAACAGCTTCCATATACTATGACATTATTTGCTATAGCTTATTCTTTTTACGCTGAATTTATGAGAAGAATTTTCTGTCGTTCCGCAATATCAAAGCTAATTTGTTTAAAGATAAGACCTGGTTAAGTTGGCCCCCTGTTAAACAGAAGTTGTTTATTCCCTCGAATTAATGCTTAGATACGTTTGCTTATATACCTGTGAAGTAAAATTGCATTGATATAAATAAAAAACGAATGTCATATTGCGAGGAATGTTTATAATTAGAGAATGACTGGAGTTGGTGCAAGTGCCACTACTAATAAATACCGTCATGGAAGGAGATTCAGCTGACGGAGAACTTGTTTTACCTCATGGAATAGATAAAAAGACCATAATTTAGTTAATGGCATAAAATTAGCCCTCACTTTAAAAATAAAACCTCACAAAAGTTCTGGGTGTAGTTAAAGGATTTAAGGAATTTAATTGATATAGCTGACTACCAGTACACTCAGCTAATTATAAAGAGTGTCCGCCATATCCATTAAATTTACGAATCCAAAACATTCATTTAGAAAAGAAAAATCTTCGACAAATGTTGCTGACTTTTACGATAAATATAATTCGGGTGCTCTTCATCTGTCAGTTCGATTAAAACATAATCACACCTGGCGGTTTCCTAGCTAAATGGAAATAAAAACAGTTATCAATTCTCAAAAACACAAAAATTCACAAAAACAAAATATTCTTTAATGATAATCGTATTATTAATGTATGCGAGTTTAGGAAAATTACCAACGAAGCTAACGAAATGAACAGATTTTTCAGTGTTGCTTGTAATTAAGAAAACTGTCCGGCGCATGACCAGAATTAAACCTGCAATCAAGTCTATTGACAAACTCTTTACTCCTTACTATATTCTTAATCACTGCAGGTATGGCTACTGCTAATCAAGACTAACGTGTAGCTGTCATCATGTACTTAAAATAAATGTACTTTGTTATTAAATCCTAACCGCAGTATTCTGCAAATTTTATTACTTACGTTATTATTTTCCCCGACACTGATAAATGTTTAGTTGACGTATAATTTTTTGTACTAGTACCTGTACGCTGCCCCATTTGCACTTTTTCGGGGGGATGTTTCTTTGGTTACATTTTCCTATAAAACTTACCTGTATCATAATTTGTCAGCTCAAAATGTTTATCATGCGTTTGACTTTTGCAATACAGGTATCTTAAGCAGCTTCGATGCATACTTTATTAATTTTATAATTATTCCTCAAATTTGTAATGTGTCCATATTATAAACTTTTAGGAATTCTTATATTAATGATTTATCATGAAAGTCTTGAAAGGTAATCTTACCGCCAGACCTGAACATATTTAATGTTTCGTTTCCTGCAAGCCTATTAAAATGTTACAGGAATCTCCTTCTCACTAATATGGACTTTCATAAATATTTTAAGAATGCTTCATTCGCAGAAAAGGAATGATTTCGAAATGTTTATTTTTCGATTGAGATAAGTCTTATGCGTAGGAACTCGGGTGCAACAGTGTTTACATTAACTGAAAATCTAAAAATACATATCTGTAAATATTTTAAACTCTCGAGGTTTTATATGCGCCATTATGTAAGCCAATCAGAAAGGAGAATTTTCATTAAAACTCAAATTTTCAATACAGTCCCTAATGTTCTATTTAACTGTATCTGACATAATATACACAATGCATGATTCTGGATTACTAATCCAATGAGAATGTGGTTCTTAGATTTTTTTTAACATCACAAAAGAACAGAATGAAATGGATTCGCAAACTACAAACCATGGCACATATAATTTTCTTAACTTTAAAACGATTAAAATATCTAGGGTATTCTCTATGAGCTGTAAGTTCTTCATCCAAGACATAATCGCTTGGCAATCTTATTATCTTATTTTCGGGAAAAAATTTTAAACACAGCTACCTGTTTTTATCTTGCAACCATCATTCTGGCAACATATTAATACAATTTTTCTTGGTCTTTCAGACTCTTTAATAGCTCAAGAAACACCACTGAGACTGTATGTTTGGGACAAAGTCAGCTTGTTCATTCTCTTTAATTCTGATATAGTTTTTAATTCAAAGTATATTTATTTTATTCCCTTCCACGTTAGATATGATTTCTGGCATCTTGAGGATTCTAGAAAATTTCCAGAGGAATTGCACATTTCATATGACATTACTTATTTCTTTTAATGAGGGTTGATTGCAAATATAAAATCTAAATTAATCTTATATATATTTTCATTATTAATACGGAGTAAAGATTCGTAGGTGGCTACAATCTGCTCGCAGAAGAATGAAGCATGAATTGGTTATTTAAATTTAAGTTCAAGAAAACATTCCCTGCAAACATATACATAGAAACTGGCGCAAAGGTCTTCGTTAATTTGGGAACCATTCCGTGAATATTATCATTCCTGAATCTTAAACTAATGAACAATCACTTTTTATAATTAAAGTTGGATGAAAAGCAATTTCAATGATTATTATAAAATAAAATATTGTGCTACATATTGGACGACATTTAAGTCACCAAAGTTAAACTCTGGCCATTTTTCATATTTCTTAATTACTATGATTCTAGATCAAGCCCAGCGGAAGCAAATCTCTCAAGAGTAATCATCAATCAGTAACTCTGTCAAGGTAGAATTTCCGAAAGCTGTGGTAAAGTAGAAGTTTTTTGAATACGGCCGGTAACCAGAGCCGAACCTAGATATTTTGTTTACCTGAGACGAAGACGTTTGGTTTTTGGTGTTCCTGATAGTAATGCGTTGTAGAAAACGTGGTTGCCTACCAAAGGAGCATACTTAATGTAAGTGAAACTTAAAATGAATGCTTTCCTTTTTACAAAGAGGAGAACAAGGTATGTCAACCTATGGACATGTGAGGATAAAACGTAACATGAATAATAGGGGATTAACTTGGCTTCTATAAACTGCTGCGTTACATGAGAAGGGTATGCTCAGCCGTTACGCTTAGGTCGACTGGTACTTGGCTTCGTAATAAATGCCGTCTGAAATACTCTGCAGGAGTCCTATTCCGCTTCTGAGTCTTCGATATCTGCATTCCATGTCAGGATTCAGTGCATCACATTCCCTCACCCAGGCTGGAGATAATCACAGCTACTAGCCATGTCGATGATGAGGATGACACTCACCCCAATTAGGCACATCGGAAGGACACAGAAACTTCACCCATTTATTCGCTTCCATCGCGGGATTATGCAGCATGAAAGTTTACATCAAGGCTTCAAGGCAGCTTCAAGGGCAAATTTCTTTAAAAAAAGTAATAAATGCGTCTTCTATATACAATCTAATTAACTATAATTGTAGAATTTTTAAGCCATTAAGTTTAACTAATTTACATAATATAACGTTTTTAATATTTTAAATCAAAATTTTATATTTTTAGAAAAACAATCTATGTAAAGATTTGTAGTTTTTAAGTGGCAAATGTTAGACTATCTCTGTGGTAAAGAACAAACAACAATAAAGCAGCACAGACAGTAATGCATTTGATGTAAAACATATATTGCCTCAAAGTATTCAAGGATGTTTTGATAATTTAATTTCTGTTGCTTTTGACGAAGCCAAATCATTAATAATATATATCATAATTAATTATTTAATTCATGTTCTGTAGAGAGAACAGACACATTTTTATGAAGATCCTGCATATTTGTTTTATTATTTATAGTTCGCTGAAGTTACTGTTACCGATAGCAACAATATCTAGCAACATTAAAATATTTCTAAAGCACTTTTCAAATTCATATATGATTGAACTGAATTGCATTCATGAATTATCATTGAAACCTGTAAATGCTTTTATGTCCAGAATAATGTGGTTTTTAAGGATAGAAATTTTAGATGAAATTTTTGCACTATTTATAGCATGTGAATATTTAAGTGCTAAATTATAATTTACTTCTTTCAAATTATCTAAATCTACTAATATTCTACAAATTGAAATTCATAAATTAAACTGAGAACAATTGTTTTGATATAACGAAAATAACAGACAAATATAATGAGATAAATATAATAGTAAGCACTCGGAACACAATATTATAATAAACAGTACTAATAATACTAAAGAGTCAAAATCAGTTAAGAGTCAAGTCATTTGAGAATAACATCAGAAAACATTGTGAATAAGAATCTATAACTTGCTTCTTTCAAATTGCCTAAATCTAATAACATTCTTTTCCGACCAGTTAGAAAAGAAAACCCCGAGCATCTCTTTTAGTTTGTCCTGTATCAGATTTGTTTGGGAGATTAAAGAATTTATCATTTGCTTCATTTCTACTAAGGAAAAATATATTTTATAGATTATTTCTTTTCCATCGATTAATTATTTCTTGACAGTTTGATTTATTGGAATTTCTTTTTATTTCTCTTCAAACTCTGTTAACAATTTATGTTTAAAGCTAGTTATTCCATTTCTTAAGGCAATTTTCAGAAATATTTTTCCTGTGTTTTAAACAGAATTAAACATCCTTCTTTGAGTTTTTCTCTGTGTTTATTTTAATACAGCAAAGCATACGACAGCTATTTACAGAAAGAAAGGATGTTTTGTGTCGGACTTTATAGATGAAATTCTCTCTTATTTACACTACACATGGGAAAAAAAACATGCAGCTCACTTACCTGTAAGTATTTAAGTCGAGTTCGGCCTAAAGTATTCAATAGGTTCATTCATTCGACGCCTGTTTTAATAAAAACTTACTTCTTTTATTTTTATTTTTAACGGTTATTTTAATAAAAGTATGGCCCATCAACGGCCGAGCGGTAAAATCGTTAAACACTGGTAGTTCCTAACTCGGTTAAATTCCAGACGAACGGGATGGTTGCATGGTCAGTTTTCCTCATGTGTAACGTGTATAATAACCAGTGTTCCTTAGAGGTCCTCCATCTGTTCCCTTCGGCAGACAACCTTAATGTTCTTTGTCATAATCAACTAAACCAAACCAAACTTATAAAAGTATGCTTATTTACTACCGTTATTAGGAGCATGTTTTCGGTATTACAGATACTGTGGGGGTTTATATATATAGGGAATTTCAGATCTGAGTATTAGTTAAATCAGAATTGCTCGGAATGGTTTGTTATAATTCTTCTACTTGAAAATTTTAAGTTTTTTTTTATATTTATTTTATTATTTCTTTGTGATACCTCCTTGTTCAACTTTTGGAATGACGGCTGAAGTTAGTGCTGAAACCAGGCAGGAGAGGAGTTAAAAGAACCCTTTATTAGAGCTCTTTAAAATTCACAATGCCTTGACTTGACGCTAACAAGCTACGCCTCGATTGGGCGGTAAAACAGCTAACAAGAACTAAACTGAAAATTCAAAGGTATTAACAAACAGTAGACTTTTTTACCAGGACTCAAATAATCCTGTTACCCCTAAACCGCTTCGAAGTTTCGTGGCAGAAAAGTAATATCTTTTACTCCAATTTAACCAGCAATAAATGCGGAATCAGAAGCTCACGCTACAAAGTGCAGCGCGTGCCCACACTCTCTAACATTCCCTTCTAGAACTAAGTACTTAAACCTTACCCCCATGTAGAATTTGCATTCCTTCACGCGCGCTACCAAATTTAAATATTCTGGCATTGACAATTAGGGAAATGAAGGCTTATAGGAAACTGTAAACTGGACTGATTAGGAAAACTGAATATAAACCCTTACATCATCATAAGCAATAATACAATAAAAAACCGTAGGTATTCAGGAAGAAATCACAAAAAAAACTACCTGCTCAATCCTGCAAGAAATTAATGTAACTATCAAGGGTGGCGTAATGGTAAACCGCACATTGAGTTGATCAGTGTTAACGAATTTCGCTTACTGCGCATGCTCAATAGTGTACCGTTGGCGTGGGAGAAAGTATTGGCGAATAAAAATAAACAACTCTACACAAGCCTGTTCGCCATGTAGGCCTTAAGGACTCTATACGATTGCAATACTATGGATACTTTTTTGTGCTTATTGCTTCTGTTTCATTTCATTTTGGTTTATTTTGTTCATAAACATTACATTTAATATCAGTTATTTGTAATAATTTCTTTGGCTTTAATTCAGTAATTTAAACTAGATATATTCCTTAAGGTGGTAAAGTATTTATAAATAGAACGCATGATAAATAATCGATTCTTTTATTCCTCAGAAGTACAATCAATAAACAACATCATGGATTGTTTCCTGTTTTGTAATCCTTTTTAAACTAAAATTCGGGGAGTTTACAATCGATATTTACACTCTAAGTACTGAAGCAATGTACAACCTAACAAGTTTCAAAATCCCGAACTGTTTACGTCCAGGTAAGAGAATATCAACCATATACCATATTTATCTTCTTTTAAAATTACACCAAAGTCGTAATTGCGCCAAATTCTCTTCTGGGCATGCGCAGTGTACGTAATTCGTTTAACATTGTTCAAATGAATTTGCGGTCTGCCATTACGCTCACGGGTGGGGCACTTTAAAACTGTCCATTCGTTCAAACATGAAATTTATAACGAAACGAGAGAGAGAAAAACCGTTTACCAGATATTTAGAGAGAGGACATATAATGGAGTATACTTTAGTTTCATCAGTTGAAATCTCTACCGAAAATTAGCCAGATGCCGAAATTCAAGCTTTCACCAGAGTGAGATATGAAATCGGAACCTTTGGAGAGACTAATCGTCCCAAACAGAAGGGGGAAAGTAAGTATTAAAGATGCACCTGATGAGATGAAGTATTCAAAGTATTACATACGTAAATCTCCTTATAAATAACATTTTAAACGGAAGTGATTTCTTACTTCGATAGCTTGTCTGTGTGGAGTAGAAATCCTGAGTTTCAATCCCATCTGAAACCAAAGTACGCGAAAAAAAGTCATTTTATAATAACCACCAATATTTTATTTAAGTTTTGGAGTATATGTTAAAGCATGACGAAGATCTTCATACTTCATAATAAAAACTACTTTTGTAATAAAGCTGAGCAATTTATGAAATTAGCCAATTTCCCGCGTTAAATTTTGTGAAACATACCATTTAGCTTAGAACTAACGTCCAGACAGGACAAAGATTGAAGTTTCTAAATTTCAGTTGGAAAAGTTCGCAGAAAACTTACTGAAATTTAAATTAAATAACTGAATTTATTCGACAGAGCAGTTAAGTGTAACAGCTCGGCAAGAGCTCAAAAACTTGCAGGAAAAAAGAAATAAAAGAAAAGAAAATTGCACATATAAATCTTCTGTACCAGCCAAATTAGATTTTCTCACAGAATTTCGTCTGCAATAAAAATGGAAAACTAATTTTAGCTGAGAATGTGAAGCTAGTGTATTTAATTATTTTTACTTTACCTAATGCAATAAAATTCATAAAAATTATATGACAGGAATAATTTTTCCAATATCGTATTTTTATTCCTGTAAAAGATTCATTGCAAATAGTGTATGATCTAATAAAATCAAAACAAAAAATTATATGTATGTAGATAGAACAAAAACGTGATTTCTATTTTTTAAATAACAAACTTACATTCATAGAAAGAGTTCAATTTTCTTCCTTGAATAAAATGTTAATAATAATCTTTACACCAGATAACTGTTTTAAGATTTTTGAAGCAAAATTGTGTTTGCTTTTAAGAAAGTTCTATTTACATAATTCTTACGCAAAAGTTAATATCAGTATTTTAATGTTTTAATTTCTTTCATAAATACATGTACTTTACAATAATTTTTATATAGTTATTAATTACATTAATTTACTTTAAGTTATTAAAATATTACATATATTCATTTACCCCCTCCAACTACTTTAATCATTTGTTTAATTTATGGTTATCGCCAATACTTCATTTAACGTAAGTTTGTAAACGTTTTATCCAAAGTAGTAAAAGACATTAAAGATCGTAACATAATTCTACCTAGAAGGACATTAAGAATTTGTGGGTTTATTTTTTCCCTCATGCATGCAAACACTAGAATGGAAGTAATATGATAAAAAAAATAATGGCAGGCTCTTAATTAGTTTGGAATGATCCATTAAGTTTCCATGTGTTCATTCTGGAAAATGCAAATATTTATACTTTTAACGTTTATGACGTTGATTTAACATGATTGGATTTATAAAATCGGTCTTATTCGATTTATCGCATATTTAAGAAATATTTTAATTAATTTTTAGAAGCGTTATTATTTTTAATCTGCAATGAAATTTTACTGTCAAAGATGGGAAACAGAACAGCAAATCATTGTCAATCTGCCATGCTTAGGATCTTTTATTCATTTATAGCAGCGATCTTCAAACTTTTTTTCATAGCGTACCCCTAAGTAGAAAATAATTATAAGTCGTACTGTATGTAATATAATATATATATATATATGTGTAGGTGTAGTCAAAAACCAAATAATTTATTATTATATGTACATTTAAATTAAATTATGAATTTACATTTTGAATTAGATTTAATGTGAGCAGTATGATTGTCTGGTTTCATGTCCTCTTTTAATGCAGTTCAAAGATATGGTTCTAATTCTAATTTATTTATGTATTTGGTTGCAACTATTGTCATTGGAGAAAATGCTACTTGATACAGATATCTAGAATCTAATGCATTCGTGCCTACAAAATTTGTATTTTCGGTTTTCATTCACGTCCACCAATTATGCAGAGATCGAAGGTCCCTGGTTCGATTTCCGGTTAAAGCCTTGCTCACTTTACATGTCTCCTGCTTCGAAATAACGTAATGACTCTACAACATTTTCAGCAAATGGGTACATGGCCCAAAAAACACTTTCGTTTAGTATTAAGAAGATCGATATATTGGTTTTATTCCGCATTTACTTCATTTTCAAGAACAAAAGCACACAGTGATGGAAACATTTCTAAGCAGCTACTTTCTAAAAACCCGTAGTACGATCATACACTCTCAAGTGAGCTTTGGCATACCTCCAAGGGTCAATTTGCGCACTACAGTTTGGAAACCACTGATTTATAGCCTAAGTATTTTTATTGACACCATAAAAGTATCTTTCTCATCAGTGAAGGAAAGTGAATTGTTTGACTATTATTAGCCCAAAGAGCGTTGGCCCAGAACTCATTATTAGTCTCAAAACGGCATTTTGCGTTGAATCACTATAAAAGTCTAAATCACTTTTCAAATTGTTGCCACCAAATATTATCGAATTATATTTTAAAAAAACTAATAAGGAAGAATTTGCATGAATGTTTGCATGTTTTTCGTATTATGAAAAAACACCGGTGAATACAGCCAACAAATTTTGAATAACGTAGTCCTTCATCCACACATGGACACCTGGGAACCAGAATGTAGAATTTCGAATCTTCTTTATTACCTATTTCACATACTTCAAAGTTTAACGAGTTTTTGATTAACAAACTCAACGATTTCAAAGCGAGCAATAACAACACTGTAAGAATTCTTTTTTTCCATCTCCAGCACGTGAGACTGTCTATCGGAAATTCTAAAGCTACGCTGTTTTAAAATAGTTTTAGTTTAAAGGGATATTAGCCTTAACGCTCTCGAAACATGTATATGTATTTAAAGAAAAAAACTACCCTTTGGATGTAATATAAAGTCTGAAAGCTTTCAGTTCCTTTTTATTTGATTTTTAATAAAATTTTGTGACAAGGGTTATTTTATACCGCAGGTGTGAAAAATGAAAGGCGTTGCTAATGACCGATAAAATATTGACCATGATATTTATATTTATACTTCCTGTACACGATCACATCCAAAATAAAATCGTATAATGATGTTTAATTTTGCAGTAACGCATAGATTGCAGTCTTCTGAAAATATTTTGCTTTAAAAGTTATTCAAATAGCAATGGAAAAAGTCTTTATTATTTTGATACTAGCTGAAATACCCGATGCCTGTTAAGTTAGATTGAGAGTAATGCGCCAAGCAACAGACAGAAGGATACCGCTGTAATCCTTCTCTAATAATGATACAAAAAATACGATTCATAGTCATACATTTTTCAGTCTGATGCGATATGGAACCTACCTAGAAAAATAAGCTAATTTTCGCTCATTATATCAGCAACAATGGCACGAAGTTTTTAAACATTTTCGTCTTTCTAATCAAATGGTCGTAAAAGCTCAAGTTCCATCTGAAATGTCAACTATATTCAATTTTTGTCGATTAAATGTGGCAACAAATTTATCATAATCGATCAGAAATCAACAACGCGAACAAACAAACAAACATGCAAACAGACATTCTTCTTTATATGTATTGATTTTATAAAATTTACAAATTTTTGATTAACAAACTCTAAGATTTGAAAGTTAGCAGTAGCAACGCGTTTCGAAATAAAGCATTTTTATCTACAACGCGCGATAGTATTGCCACTCGGAAAAATAAGTGCGAAAATGATCGTTTTTTCGAGTTTTTAATTAATATCTCTGATTTTAGCTAATTTGTTTTGGAAAAAAGTGGATATCGATCTTTTCCAGGACCCAGAAAAAAGTTGTACAAAGTTTGGTGACGATAGCTATTGTAGTTCCTGAGTTATTAGAGGACAAACCAACAGACTTTCTTCTTTATATATAGATTTTTATCTTTACATCTTTTTTATGATATTGACAAATAATTGTTGCTATTGTTGCTGGTATAATTATCGATTTGATGTGAATTTTTGGTTTGATCGAGAATTATCGATTTATTCAAGATAGTGAATCAAAAACATGTTATGAAAAAACATAAAATAAAAAAACACTTTTTCAAATTTTGAAAAATCGCTTCGAGGTGTACTGGCTGTTGTCTAGATGCACCTTATGTACCAAATTTCATAGCCCTGCGTCTATTAGCTTACGCGCAGCACGAAAGAAATGTACACACACTCACAGATAGATTCTTCCTTTTATATACGTATATAGATAATATATCCTTACCTTATGTAATGCAATGCTTTATTTATTTGTAAAACAACACCATAATGATTTCTCTGCATTGAAAGCATGTACTCTCTTCAAGAGCCTAGTTTCCTGACGTTATTTTTAGGGAAACACAATAATACTGTGTTTGCTGTTCGGAAGAAGATCCACTTCCATGAGTAGGCGATAATTTCGTATGTGGAATACCTAAGTTGAGAGCCTTCTCAATGGTGATTAGCAGTGGTAGTAACCATGGGAAGAAACCGGAACTGACGCGTTTCAGACGAACAAATAGTTATTCGTTCGGTGCTTACAGTGCAAAATTTAATTTAATACATTCAAATATATGGGTGATAAAATTGGTAAATCAAGATTCTAATTTTAATTTGCAATAGTCTCTTAAGTCTTTATTTTAATTTGGTTACTTTTCCCTTCCTATCCTAAAAATAGTATCAGATTATAATATACTTGTATAGACTAAAGACGTTAAGACGTTTCAGAATTAATCTCTATCATATGGTTCTACATAAAGTTACCGAGGACAGTAATTACAGTAAAGCTTCAGCCAATGAGAATTTCAAATTTAAGAATCAAAATTTAATTATGGCATGTTAATACCATCCGAACTACTTCATTCGGATCACGCAGAATTTGACCTGTAAGGAAAATTTATCTTTGTAATTAGTTTATGATGACTTAATGAATGAATTATAATGTTTTAAGATAAGTTTTATTTTAAATTTTTATATATTGTCGGACTTTTAATTTGATCTCGTTAAATTATCTTAATTTCTTTAATTCTGAAATTTTACTTCTAATGAAATTTTTGTATAGATTTCATTCACATTCGGATATAATTCAGAAATATGGCTCTGCTGAAATTTCGTTCGACTGCTCCCTGGAAAAGGACCAAGGAATTTTCAGCTATTATTGTTATTGTTTTATTGAATACTGCTGTACTGATTCGCTCTCTCTTTCTACATATATATATTCAAAATAAAAGTAATTAAAAGTAGTATATATATATTTATACTACTTTTAATTACTTTATTGCGTGTATATATATATATATATATATACGCAATTTAATACATATTACATTCATTAAATTATTTTATGTAATTTTGAGCAATTTATTTAAAATAAATAACGCATAGAAATTAATTTTAAGCAAGTACTCCCGGTGACTTATTTGTTGCTAGTATAACTCGCCTCACACTATATATGAAGCCCTAGCAGCCTGTTAGCTCAACCAATCAAAATGAAATTTTAGATATTGTTATTTGAAGGTATGCGTTTGAGATTGTGATGATTTAAAAAATAGAGTTCTCAGAGCTATGGTTACAATGAAAAATTTTAAAATTTCCGTAAGTGAAAACCCATGTTTTTCCTGCGAAAATTGATCAGCGTATTAAAAAACCATAACTAAGGCTGGAACGACACATGTATGGGCAAAATTGTGGCATAAAATATTTGCCAAAGAAGAGCAATGTAAAGGACCAATGACGGCACAAGTGTGGAGAGAGAAAAAGCTTTTATTGGAATTACAAGTTTTCAATGTTCCCACTTTCGCACATGGTAATGCACTGCATGCGAGAAATTTTTGACAACAATGACGGCCATAACTTCACGGAATGAATCTGTATAACTTCACTTTGATGGAATCTTTCATTTTTTTGATAAATCTCATGAATTTGATGTGTATACCTTAGATTTCAAGTAACCCAGAACCAGAAATCCATCGGAGTAAGTTGGGACGACAGCGGTGACCACAAAACTGCAAAATAACCAGCACTTCATTCTTGTCTCCAAAAATGCTCTTGCAGCACTTACCGAACATGTAACAACGCGTGGAGGAGCACCATCTTCCAATGTCATTAACGACATTTCGCTACTACAATTTTGAATAACTTAATTCTGCAAGATTGTCGTATACCAAGGACTTTTGCTGGAGTGCGTTTTCATACCTGCGGAAGTGACCTATTCGAGGAAGTTGTAGACACCTTAGGTATTTGAAGCAGGAATATTGAAAAATGAGCAACGCCTTCGCGGGGAATCGAACCACGCACCTCTCGGTTACGCAGACCTCTCGGTCATGCAGACCACTACACCACGAAGACATGCGAAGAAGGCAGGAGAAATACCTTATATACTCCCCCTTTTAAAGGGCGACTGGGGTTTGGGGGACCCAATCGCCAAATCCCGGTGGTGGAGAGTCATCATTCACCACCTTTTTTTTAGTTCGGGAGTCTGTGTAGAGACATTGGGTATTTGCAGCAGGATTATTGAAAAATGAACAACGTCTTCCCCAGAAATCGAACCACGGACCTCTCGGTTACGCGTCGAGCATGCAGATCACTACATCGCGAAGGCTACAGCACAGAATGGAGGTACACTGTCCTTTACAAAGGTCTTTTTTGCATATACTTTGGATTGAAAACTTTCTCACACATGTAACGTTTCAATGCCATATATGGTTACTAAATGCGCTGATTAATCTGAGAGAGAAAAATATTAGGTGTTGGCGAAATTTCCAAACGTTTTCATTGTAACCGTAACCATGAGAGCTCTATTGTTTTAAATCATTACACACTCGAGTGCTTACCTTCAAACAATATCTGCAATTTCATTGCGATCGTTTGAGCTGATAGGACGAGAAGGGTTCCTTTGTCGAGGAAGATTTTTTACGACCATCTTGTATACTATAATATTTTATAATTACCCTGAATACTATAATATTTAAATCGACAGAATATTGAAAATAGTAACCAATTAAATATTTATCAACGATAAACTGAGAAATTTTTGCTAGTTGAAGAAATATAAATTGTGTAAATCGGTAAGCTCTGTTTCTCTCCAAGGTTGAAACTTGTCAGTTCTTCCTTCAGCCACGACCACGATAACATAAAGTAAGATTGCTTTGCGTTTCTGTAATATGCATACATTATTTATGTAGTTGGAAATGTTGCCTTTACACGAGCCACCCTGATTAATATAGCGGTTAGTGACGTTGATTGCCGTACCGATGCCCTCTCTCATGAATCCCAGAGAAGGCATAGATGTTTGTAAGCGTATAATATCTGAGAGACGTGGAACCATTTAAAATAATGGCTAGCCTTAGAATCCTGTCGAGTGATTTGGTGATATGGGAAGAAGGATGCAGATTGCTTATTGAGGTGTTCTTCAGCAAAAGGGGGGAAGGAGTTGCATAGGTATTATGGTGATACTATATCAACCTGTACCACCAATAGTGACATTCTGGTATCCAACTTACTGTTGCAAGTACCTGTACTTGTCACTGTACGATACGTGTGGACCTAAATATATCATCCCTGCAACCTCTCACGTTGCGAAATTTCAGAGTACTGTTAGTTGAAAGCGCATAAGATCTTAATTTTGTAATTCATATTTAATCAAATCATATTTACTTAAATTAAGTAATTTTGAAGGAGTAAAATATTAAAAAATTGCTGCAGCCTCCCCACCCAGAAGATTATAGATTGAAAATAGAAGTCAACCAAAAAAAATCAAATCACTTTAGTAGAATTATTCGAAGCTGTAACTTCATATTCATATCAAATAACTCCATTTACCCCCTTGAGAAATTTATGAGTAGTATAGCGTGCATTAGTAATTGAAAATAAATTTGTTTTAAATATTAATAATCTGAATAACTTGAAACATGTTTAAAATTTATTGATCAATGTAAAATATTTTATATTTTGTATTTTTGCCTTATTATTGTGAGTTTAAAAATTATTCGTATTTTCAAGAATCATATAAACACTTATATTAGCTTTCATCACGCTCAATCACATTATTTTATCACGCATAATATTTAGAATAATGTTATTATTTTAAGTTATTAATGCTAGTAATTAAATTAATTTTTAAATGTAGTTAGGAGCATGAAGTACAGCGACGGAAGAGACAGGAAAATATTCTTTCCGATAAGAAAAGATAATATTTCGCATGTAACCCATTTCTATGCGAAAGGAAAAGCAGTAAGTACTCCAAAGAAACGTTTGTCACATAGTGAATAATCACAGAGATACGTCGGACTTTTATGAATCGTTGCAGACAAAGAAAGCAAAGCAGTAGCCAGATAACATTAAAAGCTTTTAAGAGCTGACAGTAAGGCCATTGACTACTTAATGTTTGCCATGTATTGTATGTAGGCATTACTTTGGTAACGCTTACAGTATTCTGATAGGGGAAAAACTAAGGTATTATGAAAATTTACGTGAATTGATTTACAGCTTCCATCCTCTTTTACACAATGATTAGAATACTTTCTACAGTGTGTCTACAGACTTTGGGAATCAAAAACAAAGGTCATGCGTTTCCGATTGCAATTGATTGTCTTCGAGAATTTGCTTACCGCTACGTTCTATGAGACTTGTTGCTTGGGCCGGTGATATTGGTTATGAATTAAACTCTCGTTCTTTTAAGAATGAAATTTCCTTTTCATGAATATCAGAATAATCGCTTGACAGATATCTTGTATTTCGAAATTAAAACGCTGAATGTTTTACTTTCTTAATTCATCTCCCTTGAGCAAAGAAATTGCAAGCCTATCGCACAGCTTGGAGTGCGAAATCTAAATCTTGTTCTTATTGTTGTATCACAAATTTTAATTGTGTTAAAGTAATTTAATTAATTGCTGTTAAGGTTTTTATTTAACTGAAATTGTTTGTGACTAGAGCAGTGGATATTTATTTTTAAACTTTAGTTGGATTTATTTTCGATGTTTAGATTTTCTACGAAAAAGCAGGGAGTGATTTTTCGGAACACCCCGACGGAAGGAAAGGTCGAATGACTTGGTCAGTGTTCCCCAAGCAGATTCTTGTAGAGTGTTGCAAATAGGATTTACAATGAGAATGAGCAGTTTAAATTATCCGTCGCTACGAAAAACTTACTGTGCCTGAAAAAAAGAAGTAACTGGCATCTTCGCTTCACTTTTGCTATAAGAAGGTTGAAAGTGATGGATAAATGGGCTTTTTGAACGGAGGGACGTAGAGTGAATTCTTTCGGGCTGAACTTAGAAGTGCAGATGTGGCCTCTGTGTTGTCCTCAGAAGTTAGCAGGAGTTGAATTGTTGTTTCTTATTCGTTGGGTTACGCGACTCAATTTGCATGAATCAAGAAGACAGTCTTTGTAGCAGCAATGGTCTTTCTATTCATTTCGGAGGACTTAAAATAATAAAAGAAAAAGTGAATAAATTCATCCTGTTGGTCAAGCTCAATTTTATGTTTATCTTTCAGCTTGCAGAATGGGCAGAGAAACCAAAATTTCTTCGAGGCCTGTGAGAAAGTAAAAATTAATTTAGCCTGAAATTATTAAGAGGTAGAAAAAGAAAGATCTGGAGCCAGCTTGTCTTGCTGTAGACTTGCCTGCGCAAGCGGGCTAGAGCCCACGTATTCCCGGCTGATGCACTCCTTTGCGGGCGGGCGGTTTGCAAGTTTTTTCATTCGTCTGTTTTCAGCTACTTTAGAATGATTGATATTCCGGCCTCTTCATTTTATGTTTTCTTCAGCAGTGGTCTGAGTTTAGTAAGAACTCAGTTATTATAGTGATCATCCCAGCTTCAATAAAAATGGGAAATTTCTTCTGTCGTTAACTCGTAATTTGTGTAAATTGGAAGGACGATTTTATGAAGTCGATGTCGTGTTCCTACACTACTGCTGCAGGAAAATCGAGAGACAGAGAGTACAGAATCTCAGGAAGCTTCTTGTGAATGACGGTTTAAAAACCTCCTTAAGTCCTACTATGAGTTATCTTTGTATCAATATTTTTATATTGTTGTTTGTAATAGTTTGAATTCACAAGTCGTTAAAAGGTTAGTAAAATTTATTCTTTTCACAAGAATAAATAAAACAAAATGCTGAAATTTCCTCGTAGATATTCGTACAATATTGCAATATCTCGCAGTAGTTATATTTTAAACTACTACAACGTTAAATAAAACACAAAACAGACAATGCTAATCCGATCTCACCGCGAATTCGCTACAATCAATATCAACAGTAAGCTTAAAACAACTACTGAGCTCAGAAAAATGTATGCTTTCTTTAACAAATGTTACTTGCATATTGATTTCGATGTTGAATTAAACTTACATTATATAATATGGTTTTTGTTCTACGTTTGTCGGTACTCTTATGACTGACATACGATAGTGAATCAAAATGGCCGTGGGGGATCATGAAAGATGCCGTGCAGCGCAGACATCAGTTAGGCTAGGAAAAAATTGCAGCGGGATATGCAAAAATCACAGTGAATTCTTTGACCAATGGTGTTCAAGTAACCCCTCACCGTTTTGCTATGTATCTGTCTGCTAATAGCATCACTCTGACACTTTGAGAACTTTAAGTAACTGTACAGGTGCAAGTGCGAGAAGAATGATTAAATCTAACCAAGCTCATGCTATTTAAGATTGTGTAATTAATTTCGGTGCTAACACACAATAAAAATGTGCATATATTTTTCTGATAGAGCCTTAGGATTTATCGCAATCCATAAGCTTCAAGCTGCATTGAAAGAAAGGATATTTCTAGATTAAAATAATATTATAATGAAGCAGTAATAAGTAAATAAAAATTAATAATTAATTATTAATTCTAAATTCATTCCTGATTACAATAAAATATCTATGATTAAGCAATAAACAGAAGAATACTTCAAAACTTTTCTTACGAAGCTTAAAATTTTCTGGTTTTAACTACTTAAGAATTTTTAAACCTTTTAACACCAC